>JAHUXG010027357.1:0-48308 GCA_020740815.1 Sciurus niger
CCCAGTCCCTTTGCATTCTGGCTAGAGTCCAATATAAATGCTCTCACAACAGACACAGGATCATCAACCAAGCGAAGTCTGCATAGACTGAACCTGGGTTGATAGCAGACCTGCTTCTATTAAGTAGTGGCTGGTTGAAGGGTTCATCATACAGCATTATTATGGCAACAGTGGACTGTACATGGTATGCTGGTGGGAGTTGAAAGATGGCCCCTGGGAGATTTCCCAGGTCATTTATTTAGGTCTATTTAACCTAGAGAGGTGGAGAGGATCTCCAGAGATCCAGGGACATAAGGAGCCCTAAGCTCTGACTAACACACTTTGTTTGAAGATAGGCAGGCCACTCTTGCTCTCTGGATTTTGTTTTAATTTAGATAGAAGAGATATGATCTAGATCATAAAGGCAAGTAGGCCAAAGGAGTTCACTGAGGTGTATTAAGGATGGTTACCTTGAGCACCTCAAATATGGAGGATGCTCTCAGGCACAGAATGAAAGTTCTGTGACTGATTATTGATGTATGCCACAAGCACAGATGTGTGTGTGTGTGTGTGTGTGTGTGTGTGTGTGTGTGTGTGTGCTTGTGTGTATGTCCTTCTCTTGCCTACATTTTTAGATCTGAGACTCTAGGGGTCTAAGAAGTCAGCCAGTTGTCCCTTTGTCCTTGTATTTGAGTCAGGGAGAAATTGGATCTCCTGTGAAAGAATAGGAAAGAACAAGAGGGACCAGAGTTCACAGACAGGATGAGGATACGGTGACCATTTTGTGACATTCCTTGCATTTCTTCAGCAGAGAGTCTATGGAGAGCTGCAGCTGTGATGGTGAGACTGGTGGGTCGCTTGGCACACACAGGCCTCTGCTCAACAAATTGTGCAAAATCTAAGGCAACAAAGACTGAGGATTTAAGAATTAAAACTGAATCAGGAATATTCAAAGGTGGTGAGGGGAGCTGGCATCTTTGGTTCCTTTAAGGGCAGGTGCAAGTTCTCACAATGGAGTGAGAACCATTTAGTCAACTCAGCAAAACTGCCAAACCTCTGGTCAATCAGAGTTCAGCTAGAATCACTGCAGAGGCACCCAGTTCCCCATTTGCCCAGGCACTGTGCATCAAGAAATGTAATTGACTGCTCCAGGTGCTGGTTTTGAAAGTGCCCCCTCCTTTTAAAAAATGTGCTTACACCTCGCACCAGAGCTCATTCTGCAGCTTTTGGGTTAATCACTGAGCATCCCATTTTAAAGCAACTTAGAGAACATATATTCAAAGCTTAGTCTGTGCATAGGGTGGCTGTCAAAAAGGTATGCTAATCCTTTCCTGTGGGTGAAAAAACAAAATTGGCCTGAAGTTTGCCATAAGATGAAGAAACTCAGAGATCCCACTCTTCAGCCTTCAGATGGACCACCTGCTTGCAAACTGTCCCTGCTTTTTCTTCTGAGTCCTGCTTAGTCAGTGTGCCACCCTCGAGTGGGGCATGGTGTACCTTGTTTGTTTCTGCAGGTCTGGATCCGAACAGGATGCCTGGCTCATGGGAATATCTGGAAAGTGATTTGCTGGTGGAATGAATACTGGCCAGGGCAGTTGTGCCTAGGTCTCAAGCAGGTCTGGGGACAGCATAAAGCAGAGAAAAGAAATAAAACCCCATCCTGCTGTTTCTTTGACTGGTGGTGGTGGTAGAGTGCAGGTGATGTTGGGTGAGTAAGCATGAAGATGGAGAATGGGGATATCATGACCAGTGGGTTTTGCAGAGGAACAATAGACAGGATCAAGAATATCAATCAAACACCTACTGTGTAGCAGACACTTTTAAATTAAGATTCTATAAATTGTTCAATTAGAGTCCCTAATCTCAACAAGTTTACGTTCTTTAGTGAAAAACATTAAACATCATTTATTGACCCTTAGTTCACACACAGGCACTCTATCAAACATTTTACTGGTATGAACTAGTTTGCTCTTAGTAACATCTCTGTGAGTTCCTACTGATATTCTTCCCAAGTAATGGACCATGAGACTACAGTCCACTGAGATAAAACAATTTGCCAAAGGTCCCTCAAACCTAAGCCTGTATTACTCCCAAGCCTCTTTCATTAAACCAGTGTGTTGCACAAGTTTTCTTGTTTGTTAAATGGAGGACTAGATTTCTTCATTGAACTACCAAGGTTTATCCATTAGCTGCTGCTACACAGCAATCACCCAATCTCAGTGGCCTGTCACAAGCCTTGATTGCACTCCTCTGTGGGTTCCTTGGGACATCTCTGCTGATCTTAATTGTACTGGCTCTTGTGTGACTGCAGGATGGCTGGGGTAGGAGGACGTAGGCTGGGCTCAGCTGAATGGCTTTTGCTGCAAGTGACAAGTCCTAAGTCCCTCTGGGTAGCTCTCCTCCTTGTGTCACTTCTTTTGGGACCAGTGATCTAACAAGGACCTGTGCTTCCCCTGGAGATGGTGAAGACTGTGGTGTGCATGCACATTTCAAATTCTTGCTCATGTCAGATCTGTTAACATCCCCTTGACCCTTGACTGAAATCAGCGACATGATGAACCCAGAGTCCATGAGTGAGCAAGTGCCCCTAACATGCACACCTAACTGCATAGTTATATGACAGGGACACAGATCAAGGGGGAAAAGTTAGAGTTAGGGGCAATAATTCAATCAGCCACAAGGCAATAGTTTATTTTGGTTATAAAAGTGGAGAAGGAATTGTCCTATCAAAGTCTTCAAAACTTTTCTCTAAGACTTAAAATTAAGGACCCAATCAGAGAAGCAGTTCAGAGCCTGTGGATGTCAGTGACAGTTTTATTCACACCAGCAAGCAGATGGAAATGGCCTGGAATAAAGTTATTTGGGACCCACTTATGAGATGGAGTAATTTTCAGTTATAACAAAAATCGCATTTTGTAAAATACTTAACAGTACCAAATAGACATGATATGAAGATGAATGGAAAAAAATTCAGTATGTAAAACTGCAAATGTAATAGTGTCTTCATTGGTGAATATTTCTCTCTCTCTCTCTCTCTCTTTTTCTCTTTCTCTCTCAATCACAAACACACACACATGCACACACACACAAACACACACACACACACACACTGAGGGACCACAGTGAAACAGATGAAAGTAAACATGAGTGTTTACAAAGATGCAATTCAGGTTGATATTAACTCTTTTCTTTATTCTTAATGGCAGCTTTTCCATAACAAACACTTCTGTATGAACACCCCACACAGACCTGCTATTTACAATACTCTTCCCAATGACATATTCATTCTGAGTTGTCTGAAAGCTTTTTCTATGAAGAAAAGTAGAATCACCAGCAAGGTTTCTATGGAACAGAAGAGAGAAAAAAACAATAGTGCAAAGTGGTATAAGTCAGACACTCTAAATATTTTTAAAAAATCTTGTAATACATATAAATAACTCCAATTTAAATGCTTTATAAATGTCTGGCTGTAGTACCCTTGTAAATAATTTTGATTATGTGGAATAATTATAAATGCAAATTTTAGAAGTCTGAAATAGATCAATATTATCTGGTTTGAAAATAAGTCCATAATGTAACATAATGGGTTTTAAAATGCAGAATAAATCTGCTATGAAAAGTATCTAGCCAGCCCAAGGACCAGGCACATTAAAAATTGCCACCAGTTCCTGGGTGGAGACCTCATGCCAGCAGCTCACAGACTCAGCAAGAGCAGGAGCCCTCAGGATGAGTGGCCAGTGGATGAACCACTCCAGGCTCTGGTCAGAGGACACTTCTATTCAAGTGGAGGGATGGGGATTGTTTTCTTTTTCTAAAACAAGAAAAAACATGGAAATGCTCAGCTAGGTCCTTTCTCCCAAAATGTTGAACAATTTCAAGGAAGCAGTACAAAAGACACGAGCTACAGAGACCCATCTTAAGCCCAGGCAGGCAGGCAGCATGGCCAATGGTCAAACAGATTTGGGATCTGTCAACTAACCAAGGCCTTTTATTCCAGCAGTTTTGAGCCTTTGTCCCTGTGGAAAAAGGAATTGCTTTCTGAGGCCAAAGAAAATAAGTTGGATGGATTAATCCCTGAGTGGGATGCTCCAGAAATAAAGAAGTTGATGAAGGAGGGCTGGGGTACAATATGACTTGGCACCACCCCACCCCATGTATTCTTTAAAAGACAACTTGGAATTCTTATGAATTATTCACCATCAGCATCATAAAACTAATAACAACAAAAAACAAATATGGAAACTAAAAAATAATTTCAACCATCCATCCATGAGTTAGGTGAAAGGGTAGACCATATATCTGCTTGATCCTGGCCCTGCCAAAGCAGACTTGAATGATGCTTGGTGTGCTATTTAATTTTAAAACTCACTAAAAATGGGGACCACAGAATAATTCGAGAATAGATAAAACAAAAAACAACAGAGTGAAAAACAGCTGTAGGACCAAAGGTAGCTCAATGATCCCATTCCAATGCATTTGAGCACATTCCGTTCAAGTCAAGGAAATAAATTTGGAAGAGTCCCTAAACAACTTTAAATGACATTCAGGAAAATGAGTCAGTTATTTTTAATTCATGTGTTCTTTATTTAGTCCATATAATATACCATCTTTTAGAAATTTTTTAAATTATATAAAAGAGCATATTAAATGGCAAGCATATGAAGTTTATCTTCATAAACAATGTCAAAACAACAGTTTTGAATTACAGAATGTTAAAAAACATGTAGGTACTTAACATTTCACTGAAGCAAAAAGTTACAGATATTTTCTAAAGAAAAATAATTGTGCCACTTACCTACTTTTGCTGTTTCTATGAACTTTTTATTCTGTACATAGGACATTTTGTACAAAATATGAAGTCTATATTTTTATTACTTATTACCATAAATCAAAGATATAATGTATGTACAGTATCAAAGGGAAGCTGTACTACAGCCACATTGGAAAGACACTCGAACCAGGACACTTCTCGTGCACAGGGACCTTGTGGAAAGAGTGAGATGCCATGCAGAGCTTTATGAAGAAAAACAGTCACCAGTTTATTTTCAATGCAGTATTTCTGAAATCAGTTTGGTACAGAATAAACAGTGTCTCTATATAATAATACATAAGTTGAACAATTAGCACAGGGAATCCAAGTACTAACTAGGGAAACTTCCATAGGCCA
This sequence comes from Sciurus niger, assembly GCA_020740815.1. Classification (NCBI taxonomy): domain Eukaryota; kingdom Metazoa; phylum Chordata; class Mammalia; order Rodentia; family Sciuridae; genus Sciurus; species Sciurus niger. Next base: position 5,147 of record JAHUXG010027357.1, read on the forward strand.
AAATATCAAGTAATATTCTTGTCAAATAAAATTAGTTTCTCTCCAAACTCCCTCACATTGGTGAATGTTTGTCTTCAATAAAGAGCCGAAATGAAACCTAGACCAAAAGATGTTCTTGCATGTTGAGCTTTACACAACCAGCCAGACAATGATATTTTGCTTTTCCCCTAGGGCAGAAGGAGAGTCTTCCCAGAAACCTTTCTCTCAAACATACTAAACATCCAGGATCAGGGATATGTGATAATCTACCAGCTAAAGACAGAAGTTCTAACAATGGTATATCAAAATATGGAGGACGCTGCTTTATACAATAAAAGCAACCTTTTTCCCTCAAAAGGAGAAGGCATCTGAACTTTTTTTTTTAATCATAGATTTTGTAATGGTAAAATGGATAGCTACTCGTCAAGTTTTTCAGGAAGCCTTCTCACAAAGTGAACTGACTTGTCCACTTTGGCTGGGGCTATCTTTTCCTTCAGTGCTTGCACTTGCTCTCAACACAAGGAATCCCCTCCCGCAAATGGTTTTCCCTCAAGACACCAGGAAGTCAGCATAATCAGTAAAGGAATAATAAAGGAATCTGGGCAGTAGGGCACTGCAGCCACACAGGACCAGGTCTGACTTCCACAGTCTTCCATGGATAACCAGAGGCCATGATTAAAACACAGATCCTAAAAGAAGTCATGCTTCACCTCTTATGCATCAAGACATTTGACATTAGATTATTTGTATGCCAGAGACAAAAGCAACTATATCCACTGTCAGAACAGCAGTACACACCTCAAGTAGCTTTCAAGCAGGATAGTTTGTCAAAATACTGGCCACCCTGAGAGAAATACAGAACAGGCAAAGCACTAGGTCACAGGTTTTCCTCCTCATGCTATCCATCTGTACCAAAGCATACTCCATGCAAGAGGTCTGGGGACACACAGCAGCACTGAAGACTGATGGGGACTCGCACTGTTCTTGCTGTATGGGATGGCGAAGTGTGCTCTTCCTCAGAGGAGGCCCACCCAACGCACCCTTGCTGGTGCTTCCTCTAGGCTCTGAGGACTGTGTCATGGCCACTGTGCCTTACTTGATGCCCAAAGGTACTGCAGTTTGCACTGGGCCAAGAGCTGGCTCAACTCAGATGATCTCATCCTAACTCTACAAAATGTGGACCTCCTAGACAACAAAGTTTTATTAATTCAAGAGCCTTGTTGAAGGGCAACAATGTGTAAATAGATGAAAAATTGATTCTGCAAATAAAAATATGAACATATAATTTAAAAAATTCAATTCAGTCAAGGTAGACACAAGAAAGCTCGTTTAAAATGAATTTCTCCTATGAGCTTACCCCTGGAATCCTGGAGCTGTTCCACAGGCTCAGAAATATGGCTTTCAGTAGACATAAGAGGAGGACATGGTGTACAAGCCGTTAACCAAAGAAAAGACACACCTAGCAGGTACCTGTGGCTGAGGACTGTCCTGTCACTCTCCCAGTAGGCTGTGAGAATGTGAAAACAAAGAACCACTTCTGTGAGGTTGAGCAAACACAAACTGCTGGCCTAGCAATCACGTCAAACAATTTCGGAGGTTAAAGTCTTAAAAAACAGGTAATGCTTCTTAAAGTGTTCCTTTGATTTGAAAACATCACCACGGAATGGCTTCATTTAATGGCTCCCTGTCCCATGCTGGCAGGACATGAGGATGTAACAGGGTGCTTTCCAAGGGCTCTAACTCTGTCAGCAGGACTCAGGCTGTGCAGGGGTATGCAGACACTGAGGACACCATCATGGCCTGGCTGGCTGACAGGGTTAGAAACCACCATTGTTTGAACTCCTAATCTCAAGCTGAGGCAAGCAAGCATTATTGCCTATGGATCAGACCAAGGAAGCGTTGCCTGGAGTAACTGACGGGTATTGAACAGACAGTGTATTTTTGACAGAACCCAGAAGTGTACTGGCATGGTGGCCGCCGGCCTGGTTAACGCCCATCCTGGGAGACCAGCTCTGCAGTGGGCATCCAAGGCTTTCTTGGTGTGAGAGTCCTAAGGGAGCTCGGACTTGTGGGATGCAAGAGGACTGTTGTACAAAGATGGAAACATGATAGGCAGAATCTTTGCTGCATTGTCACTAGTTAAACTCATAATGTATTCATTAGTCCAGTAATACAGGGCTTGCTCCGCCACCTGGAAGTGTGGGCTGGAAACACACTTGGCTAACTGCCAGAAGAGAGGCTCCATGATCTTCACAAGTTCTGAGGGTTCAATGACATCTAAGATTTCTTCTAATTCATTCAAGAACACTACATCTTTTGGACTGTGAGTCTTTGGCCAGTATTTGAGAAGTGCCATTACCACTGGTTCAGTGAGGGTGCTGTCCTTCTCTAGAAACTGTAGAACACAGTACGCCAGTTGTGTATGGTAGACACTGAGAGATTTCACTTTGTGCAAAGGTAGCAACACCTTCAATAGGAAAATCTTGCACTCTTTTTTTAGTGGTGAGGCAAATCGATTAATTATACTTCCCAATATTTCCAATAATTCTGCTATGCCATTTTGATGCTCTGTTTCATAAATAAATCTATAAAATATATTATTTATCTGTTTCCTGATTTATTCTCTCAGGCCTAAGAACTTTCCATAAATTCTGTGAAGGTGGTTTTCAGGAAATGTCTCTCCCAAGGATCCTTGCTGTCAAAGAGCTCTAAAAGCTGCAGATGCAGCTGCTTCTCACATTGGTTTGTCTTCCTCTGGGTCAAATTCATCTCTCATAGGATTGGAGGAAGGCGGCAAGGTTTGAAACATGTTAACTGCAAACATCTGGACTACTTCTGGATAAATGGACTCTGTGATCACATTCCGATTGTGGCTGATGTATTCTACCATTTCACTTAGAGCAGCTCCATTTACTTCCTTCCACTTGTGGTCACTCAGTGGGTGGGAAACAAAGTCAAAGAAGACACAACTTCAGGGTAAAAAGCTTCTCTTGATTCGCAGAAGGAACGTCGTTGAATGATGGTGGTTTTTGCAGTTCTCTGTTATTGCTGGCACTAAACCGAGAAGAATTCTGCCGCTTGTCTTTTTTCACAATGGGCTGAGGGGCTGGTACCTTTATTTTATAAGATGTTGAAGACTGGACAGCGACAAGGCTGTTCTTTTTGCCGGAAATCTCTGATCCCGTGTCTTGTCCTTCTTTTGAACTTTTTCCACTTTTCCCTGGTTTTGGTGGTTCTTTCTCCTTCTTGGTTTTATTCCACATGGCTGGTGCGGGCCGCCACCACCGCCACCTCGGGACTGAGTCGTCCGCTCGCTCTTGCTTCCCCTTTTCCAGGCTGTCAGAAGCTGCGGCATCCGCAGCAGTGGCGGTGGCGGCCAAATAGTTTGTTTTTAATCTAGCAAGTTTTTGTCAAGGAGCACCGCCCACCATATAAATGTTTAACTCTGTGTAATTTATGTTTGGGAAGATTACAATGGGGAGTAGATCTTTGTATTTTCCAAACTAAGTACGTGGATGAAGAAGTAACAGGAGGAATTCACACTATTGATAGATCCCAATTTCCTTAACAAAGTGCCTAGACAAAGGACCACACATCACACAGAAGTAGCATAGTAATATCAAACAGCAACAAATATTTAATGAGTTCTTATTATGTGTGAAGCATTGTTAAAGTTGCTTGGTATAAGCTAACTTTTTTGGTCCTCATCTAAGAACTCTATGAAGGATGTACTCATGTTATCACATCTGCATTTATTATTGAGGAAATGGACACAGAGAAGGATGCAAGAAGTTTCCTAAGGTTGCCAGTCTTAGGAAATCAATCAGAATTCAAGATCATGTGGACCATTGCTACAGTCCTTGGTTTTATTCATGAACTTATTACGCTTTCTCTCATGACTTCAGATTAATTCTTGCAATAAATATAGGAAGTAGGACTTGACCAAAGAGAAAACAAAGGCTTAGTGAGGCAATAAAGAAATCATAGGAATTCAGGAATAAGTCAAATCTTATGACTCCCCTCAGTAGGTTTATCTTCACATCCAAAGCTGTAATCCTTTATGGAATACTTGGCAGCCAGTTTAAAGTCATCCATTTACAAGAATTTTTTACAAGAGATTATTGTCCTCCAGGGCCCCTTTGAGTTCTTCATGCAAGAAATCCACAGGGTGCAGAGTCCACCTGGAACCATGACAACAACCAGGTTTCCTCCTGTCTTCTCCAGACTGCAGGGAGAGAGGTGGCTATAGACATTGCTTCTGGTGGGAAATCAACCAGCAATACTTGTTGGTGAGAAATGAAGTTGACTCACCTGCAGATTAATGCTGAAGTAACCACTTGACATCACTAACTGTGGGGTCCTTGATGTTGAGGTTCCTCATCCATGTCACCGACAGACACATCTAACCAATCATCAGTTGTTTTCTGGATAACGTGATACTTCAGTTTCCTTGGAATCAAACTGAAGCATCAGTGAAGTCCATGACTGAGGTCTCAGGTTTTTCATGGAACCTTAAACCCACTAGTATGAGGAATCTTAGGAAAATTTTTTCAAAATTATACAATTAGGAAAAGTGATATATTTAATCAGTACCTTAAACTTTAATGTTCCTTTGGGAATGGAGATATAAGTGGAAAAGGATCCATACTCTTCACATGGATGAGGAAAAAACAGGGAATTCAGGAGCACCCAAATACTGAGACTTATAATTAAACCTAGGAATAACCATAACTAGACAATTTGAGTTTCTTGTCTGAGAAAACTGACATGTATTAATTCATTCCCTTAATTATTGGACTTCTCTGAAACTCACCACTCCCTCCTTATTCTTGCATTGTTGAATGTCCTTAATATAGTTTATCCTGTGATTTCATATTTCTATGTGCTTTCTTTAGTTTTGAGTGTGAGCTCAAGTACTCTGTATGTTTTCTCACCCTTTAAGCACCTATCAGAGTTTCTGGCATATGCAATAATGTAAATTATTTTGATGTTCTATGGATGAATTAAATGATTAATGATTTTAGCTGAAATTCTTTAACTTACTCACACATTCATCTATGTGTCTGTCTTTATGCCTGCCCATCAAAGCATTCATCCTTCCATCCATCCATCCATCCATCCAACCATCCATCCATCCATTTATCCATCCATCCATCCTCCCATTCATCCATCCATCCTCCCATCTATCCATTCATATATCCACCCATACTCCCATCCATTCATCCTTCCATCCTCCCATCCATTCTTCTATCCATCTATCCTTTCATCCATACATTCTTCTCTCTAATTGTACCCTGTTAACAATCTGGATAAAATATTCAGAAAATAATCACCAACAAGTTAAGAGTAAGGACTTCCTATCCTTTCTCTTTTCCTTTCTCCTGTTTGTTTTTCTTTCATCTACTATCTTTCCTTTGTACCATTGCAAATCTCTTTCTTTTTCTCTCAAGAGATTTATGGGAATGGAAATAAGATGGGTCCTGAGAGCTGGTATGGGGAGGAAATTCCTTGATGACAGCTTGGTTTTAGGCCCAGATGAAAACCCTAGCTTTAAGGAAAGTTCAGGGAAGCCCAATAAAAGAGCTGATGGCAGTCTGACTTGTGGAGGGTGAAATCAATTCAAGTACATCAAATCCAGAGTTCATGCTTTCTTAGAGTGATAAATATATGCTGGAAACTGAGAAAGATGAAGGGAGAAAAATGCCTTAGACGTCTCAAAGACTGGCTGTTCCTTCTGTCAGGAGAGTCAGGCCTGGGCCAAGATACATTCATGATGAATTATAACAGCCATCCAAGGCAATTAAAAAAGAATGGGGTGAAAAGATTACCAAAGAGACCCAAAATGTAAAGAATTCACCCAAACATAAAGATAAATCAATTCAGGGCCTGGAGTATTTGTGGCATGACTGTTCAAAAGTATTATGGACAGGCTCAGTTTGTTAGCCTAACTCTTTTGAGGAGGAGATGTACACACACACGCACACACCCTGTTTAACAAAACATGGGAAGGTCATGAGAAGAGTCACAAGATTGTCAGACTAACCTCAGAAATTTGAAAGCATAGTGTTCCTGAGTGATGCCAGCCACTAAAGCTTTCTGTAGAAATGGAGATGTTCCACAGCTGATTATCCAATATGGTAGACGTTAGCCATATATGGTTGCTGAGCATTTGCAATGTGGCTAATGAAATTGGGAACTAGTTTCCTATTATTTTATTTCAATTTTAAAGGTTAGGAGTCACAGGTAGCTGGGAGCTACTGCACTGGATGGTGAATCTCTAGGATGCTTTTTCCTTCAATGATATCATTAGACAAGCAGGGATGGGTTTAATATCAGATTGCAATACAGTTGCTTGGAATTTTGCAGAGTTCTTGGCAGCGACCCATTATACTTATCAGTAATTCTTAGAAGTACATTTGATTTTTTCCATAAAATGCAGAGATTTAATCTTGTTTTGAAATTACCTCTTGGACAGCAGTTTCCCCATCAGTCAAATGGGCCTCCAATATTGAGAGGGCTCAGTAATGTAGCACATGCCATGTGTCTAGTTCAGTGTCTGACAACACTCCATAAAAGGTTTCTGTGGCTGATGTTATTGATATTGTGATTAAAAACCTAGTAGCTACTGAGAAGCAGAAATCCTTTGCTGCTTCCCAGTTTCCTCCTGGTTCCTCATTGAAATCATGCACTAAGTGAACTTTTGTGCCTGGGTTCTCTTGTTTAGCAGAGTGTTCTTGGATTCTTCCAGGTTGCAGCAGGAATGAGAGCCCTTTCACAGCAGCGCACTTGCTGTAACTCTATCTCACATTTCATTTGTCTATTCATCTGTTGATAGACATTTGGTTGTTTCTATCTCTTAGCTACTATAAATAGTGCTGCTGTGAACATTTGTATATAAAACATTTGTTTTCTGTAACTCCTTCCAAAGTTTTTGAATATATACCCATAAGTGAAATTGATGGGTCAAATGTTAATTATATGTTTAATGTTTTATGCAGAACGATGAAACCACATTCCATATTGATGGTACCATGTTAGATGCCCATCTGCAATGTATGAGAGTTCCAGTGTCTCCATGTATCACCAATATTTGTTATTCTCTTCTTTTTATTCTAGATATCCTGATGTGTCCTTGTAATAGTGACTTGGATTTCTTTAATGAATGATAATGCAGTCATATGTGTCTTTGGAGAAATGTTCACTCAACTTTTGTAAATTGGTTTGTCTTTCTGTTACTGACTTAAAAGTTCTTTATATGTTTTGGATAACAGATCCTTATCATATTAAATATTTTAATTTCAAATATTTTCTCCCATTTTATTTGCCTTTTTTTCTTGATAATGATATTTGATGCACAGAAGTTTTAATTTTGATGGATTCCATTTATCTATATTTTTTCCATTTTTTTTTGTTTGTCTTTAAAATTTATTGGCTGGTTTCTCAGTGGAGCTGCAGCCCAGGACCGCTCAACAGCCTCCCCTGGGAAGGCATGTGGCATGGCAACTCATGCTGCCTGGGTCCCCAAGCTTCTCTGGAGGAAACACCAGCTATAGGAACTGTATCCTGGTTCCAAACTGCATGCCTTCACATATCCTGTCGCCCAGCAGCACTCCCATGGGGATGCAGTAGTTGAACTCCAGGTGAGCGATGTTGCCCAGCCTGAGGGTGATGCCTGCTCTATAGGACCAGTGGATGCACTTGGTCAGTTTACAAATGTGGGCTCTGGGGCCCTCCCCATAGTTGAGGTTGCAGAGGTTTCCCACATTCAGGAAAAAGTGGGTTCTGAAGAGCTCTCCAAAGCCTCCTGGCCTGGCTGGAAGGGCAGCAGGGTGTACAGGTGCAGGCCACCAGCCCAGTAGCCCTCTCCTCCCAGGTAGTCCCCTTTGCTCTGGGGCCCGATTCTGTGCATGCTGAGTCTATGGATGCTGGTGGGTCCTCCAAGGTAAAACCTGTTGGCAATACTTGATGGTTTCTCACCAAAGGGCACCAACATTCCACCCCAGAGAGAGGCTGAGAACACTGAATCCAACACAAGCTGCTTATTCAACTGAAGCTCAAATTCTTCTTTTAGGAAGCTCACATCCCCGGCAGTGTAGCCTGCCCGTTCCTGGTTAACCTTCAGCAAGGTGCCTCTTGTGGGTAAGATGGAAGAATTCCCAGAGTTGATGACCATGGTGTGTGAAAGGGACAACTTCAGTGAATGCCCACTTTCTTTCTGCACCATGAAAGATGCCGTCCTGGAGAGGCAGCCAAGCTCCCACCACACACCCTCCCTCTTGACTGTTGTGGCTGCTTTTCCACATGGGAAAGCTGTACTCGGTGGACATGCCTCTGTCTGCCTCCCGAAGTGAGCTCCATGGGAAATGCCCCGTGACTTTGTACATGTTCACAGAGAGACTTCTCTCAAAGTTTCTAGGCTGTGGTTTGAAGAAGGCAGGCCATAGGAAGTTTCTTTGGTTCCATAGGAAAACTGAAAAATCACTTTTTCTGCACGTTCTAGAAGATTAGGGAGCTTGAGGCTGAGTACCATGCTGCCCTCATTGTTCCTGACCATGGTGTTATAGCTTCCCATCAGTTTCCTTAGCTCTGTCACCTCAAAGGTGATGTCTAACCCATTGGGCAGCACATCATCACCTTGACATGTGTCCTTCAGAACATCCACTTGTCTAAAGATTCCTAGACGCAGCAACTTCTCACCGGCTTTGTGAGACTTCCTCATCACCTCAATGAGGTTTCTAGCCTTAAAAACATCTCCAATTTCATACATAATGACGTCATCCCTAGTCCTCCCGAGGCCATTGAAGTGAACATGCTGAACTATCATGTCTTTGTTTTCCAGTATTTCCTGTTTAACTTCAGGTTCAACTTCAACAAATTCAGCTTCTTCACCTAATGCTCCAAAATCAGGACCATTTGATGGAAGATGCTCCAAACTCTGGGCGTGCACAGTCCCCATGGCTCCCTCTTCAGTCACTGCCTTCCAGAGCTGCCTTGGCTACACCAAGGCTTGGCTGGTGAGCGCAGAAGGAGCATCTGCAGTGGCCAAGCTGCCTGTCAGCACTCAACCTCATTGTTCATATTTTTAATGTTATATGTAAGAACTTATTGCCAAATCAAATGTCATATCTGTATTTTATCCTAAGAGTTTTATGATTGTAGTTTTTTTTATATTTAGGTCCATAATATCCACATTTCAAGTTAACTTTTGTAATTAGTGTGAGATTGTAACATAATTTCATTCTTTTCCATGTGAATATCTGGTTGTTCTAACATCTCTTGTTGAAGAGACTATTATTTTCCCATTTATTGTTCTATTGAAAATGAATTGGCCATAAATGTACAGGTTTATTTCTGAACCTTTAATTTTATTACACTTTCTAGTCTATATTTTTCCTTACATCATTACCACACTGATGTGATTACTGTGGTTTTGCAGTAGGTTGTGAAATCCAGAACTATGTATGAGTCCTCTAAGATTGTTATTCTTTCTAAACATTGTTAGGTCAATTCTGGAATTCTGGCAATTCTTTGTTAGTCAGCACTCCATTGCTGTAAGAAAACATCTAAGGCAACAAACTTACAAGGAGGAAAGGTTCATTTTGACTCAAGTTTTGGAGGTTTCAGTCTGTAGCTGTTTGCTCTGTTGCTTTTAGGCCTGTGAGGAGGTGGACCATCATGGCAGGGAGCGTGCAGTAGAGCAAAGTAATTCATCCACGGTGGACAGGAAGCAGGGGGAAAAGATGAAGAGAAAGGGTCATGGTCCCAACATTCCTGCCAGGAGCACATGCCCAGTGACCTAATTTCCTTTCCCTATGCCCCATCTCTTAAAGGTTCCACCACCTCCTAGTAGTGCCACCAGCTGGGGACTAAGATTTCAACTCACAGGAGACATTTCTGATCCAGACTAGGACAAATAGATAGGGGTTTATGTAAGGGTTTCTTCATGAATTTAAAGATCTCTTTTTACCTTCTACAAAAAGACTTGGGATTTTGTTAAGAATTATACCAACTCTGTTGCTTTTCATCTTAACCATGTTGAGTTTTCCAATCTACAAACACAGAAAGTCTTTCCACTGTATTTAGTGCCTCTTTAATTTCTTTAATCCTAGGCAGCAGTGAGTTGCTCATTTGTTTTATAACATTTAAGAGAATATCTTCTGAGTGTCATCTTCTGTCCTGACACAGTTCCCTGTTAGACACCCTTAGGGCAAGCACCTTGATCATGTCATTGGGGTGTCCCTAGACAGGTTGGAACACACACACATGCACAGACACACAGACACAGACACAGACACACACACACACACACACACACACACACACAATTATTTGAGAAGAGAATCTACTGTGCAGCCCCCAGAGTCAAGGGCCAGGATCCCACACTTGGAATACAACTGACCTATTCAAGGCTATAACTTAGCAGAGTAATTTGACGAAGCAGGCAAGTGAAAAGCCACCCTATTCTCTGACCACTTCGATGCTTCCAAAAATCAGTGTTTAGTTGCTCTGAACTTCTGAGTGCCCTCCAGAGTTCTGAAGAAGTTGATTCAAATGTTGCTCAATCTGTTGATGCTTCCCTGGAGAGACGGGTCCTGGAAATCCATTCTTTTCAGGTAGGTTCCTTCCTACAACTTAATAGCTATTCTATGCTGAAGGACCCTGCCCCACCTCAGCTACTGTGTGGTGCTGACACAAATTCAGGGTCACAAAGCCTGCTGGTCTTGTGGCCTTGTATGCTTAGGATCTCTGTGTAATTGTCCTTTTTTCTTTATTAACTGCCACCTTACAGGAAGGGTTTCCATGAACAGCTCTCATGATCTCCCCTGGGGGGACCGGTTGCTTTGGATTGCTGGAGACCTAAGGATTTCCTAGGGTTCAGAGATTGTATTGCTAAAGCAGACTCTGGTTGACCAGGATGGTGGGCACCTTATCTCCCACACCTCAACACACACACACACACACACACACACACACACACACATACACACACACACACACACACAGATGTGTTGCTTTTGATCTAAGCAGCTCATGAAGCTAATTGGGTTTGGGCAATGCATAATGAAATTAGGCTCTGAATGGTACTTGTGGGGAGACCTTCTGCACATGACTTCCTGACCATTCTGTGGACTGCATGAAAGGAGTTTAGCCAACTTCAGGACCAGTCATGTTTCAGACACTTGTGTGGGTGGACCAAGGGGCTCTTCAACAGGATGCTAACGAGAAGGCTTTAGTACTGCAAATAATCATTTACATCAGTCTTCCATGGAGACAAAACCACTAGATTATTCTGTTTGAATTCTTCTATCAGAGTCAGGTTTTGTTTTCTTTTCCAGAAGGAAATCATTTTGTTTCTTCCCACTATCACCCTGTACTAACTGACTCTCCAACACTCAACAATAACCAGTTCTGACTCTAGAACAATGGTTCTCAATGGGAGGTGGTCAGAGGACATCTGGCCTTTTGGGTGCGCACAGCTGGGGGAGCGTGCCATTGGCCCCAAGTGGGCATGGGTCAGGCCTGCTGCTCGAGATCCTGCCACACATGGATGGGACAGTCCTGGCAGAGATTTCCCCAGACCCCGTGCTAACTTTGCCCAGCACAAGCAACCTGCTTTAGAAGAGCCCATTATGATAGGTCAATTTGGCCAGAGAGAAAAAATTAGAAATATCTACAGCAACATTTTCTCCTATATTTAACTAGTTCAATATGTAACAACTGATCTACTCAAATATGCTGTTGCCTCCAATAGAAACCATGTTTTTGGGCTTTGGAAACTCAAACCTCAGATGCAATAGAACCTGAATCACTTGCCCATCTACCATCTCTTGTCAGAATCTCCTGGTGTGACCAAGGAGCAGCAGGCACACACTGTATTTTTTTCCATTTTTGCTGAAATTATTGAAATATTTTTTTTAATGAGACATTTTGTGTCCAAAACCTTTTGAATCACATTTATAACCTTTAAAAACTCATTCCTTTCTGGACTTGGCGATACAAGTCTGTAATTCCAGCATCTGGTGAGGCTGAGGAAGGAAGATCACAACTTCAAGGTCAACCTCAGCAACTTAGCAAGACCCTGTCTCAAAATAAGAATAAAAAGGGCTAGAAATGTGGCTTATTGGTTAAAGACCACTGGATTCAATTCCCTGTTACCTCTCCCCCAAATGAAATGAAAACAAAATAAGATAAAATATAAAAGGAACAGAGAGTCACTTGATATGTGACCTAAGGCAGGAACCTGATTTCTCTGAGACTCAGTTTCATGTCAACATGGGCCATAAGGCCCACATTCTCATTTTAGTTACTCTCTTGGCCTCTTGTATTTATTAGATCTTTTAAAATACTTAACACAGGGTGTTCACATCCACCATGATGACAGGTGCCCTCAACCCTCAATGCTGGGACACTCCACACTTCAGCTCTTCTGTTTCTGAAACCACAATGCATCTCTCCACTCTCCTGCTTGGTTGAGACACCACATCTCCTATTTTCTTCAACCAAACAAAAGTAGGGTTTAGATCTGTGGCATCTTGGACAGAAGAGAAAGAGCCACAAGAGTCTGCATTCACTGGACCTGTGGTCTGCTCCACTGGCAGCTGTGGAGCAGGGTCACAAACCTCACACCTGTTTCCAGGATTGATTTCCTCCTTAGACGACTGAGCCTCTGTCTGTTGCTCTTTCTCAGGGCCTGAGCAGGGGGGTACAGAATGGTAGTCTGCACTTGGCCTTCCCACATGCAACTTGCTCTCTCCATCAGCTCCTCCTCTCTGCCTCTTGTAACCATGAACAAGAGAGGCTGCAGGTAACCCTCTGCTCATTTTCAGGAGCAAGAGCTGATACCAGGAACCAGGAGGTTACTCTGTCCTCAGGTCACATCAAGGAAGAGTGATGGATCCCGGGACTCGTCATGGAAGAGGAAGCCATCCTGGGCTGGGAACACATGGATGTTAATCTGCCATTGACTGCTGGCTCTGAAGTCTGAGGGTGCCTTATCCTCCCTGAGTTTTAAAAGGTCCAGGGGATCTGCCAAGAGAGACACTTCAACTCAGTAGAAATTTGAAAAGGCTGTATTTTCCCAGGGACACTCCAGCAGATGGTCTGTGACATTTGTTCATTCAATAGGCAATCATTCAAAGTCCCCTAATGTCTGGTTGTTTCAGGACACTTGGTTAAGTCCTGGGTGTGGGGGGGCCAGGGGCAGGAAAACAGGCCAGGATTCAAGGCTGGTTCTGCTGGTCAGTAGCCATGCGAACAGCCACATGACATGTGGGTTCACCTCTTAGAGCTGCAGCTTCCTAGTCTATAAACTAGGACAGTGACAGAAAGTTACTCATGGGCTGGTCCTGTGGCACTTACAGGAATTCAGGTTATATGCTTAGCATACCATTGGCAGATAATAAATTCTCAGTGATGGAAGTCAAAAGCATTTATTCATTCAACAAAAATTCACGGAGCCTCTGGAGAATAGGGGCATGGTTTTTATCACTACAAACCAATGTCAATTCCTTTTTTGGGGTACCAGGATTGAACTCAAGGGTACTCAACTACTGACCACATCTCAGCCCTATTTTGTATTTTATTTAGAGATATGGTGTGGCGAGCCGCCACGCCGCCATGATAAGATGGCACTGGTTTCCGTTAAAGCCTGAAGTAAACAAGCCCATTTTTGGTTGTGCCAACTGTTACATGTGGGAGCACCTATGAACATAGGCCAAGTGGCAGGAGTAGATTGGCTATTGCAAGAGTATAAAGGGGTACGAATTCGGTTCAAGGAAGAAGAAGAAAATCCATGGTTGTCTAGTAATAATGTCCTGATTAAACTGCTGAAGGAAGATTCCTGTGTCGTGCTTTCTTGCGGGCGAGGGACACGACAAGTGGTGCCGAAACCCGGGAATCAGAACTTTCAGTGGTCAGGGGGTGCACCAGTAAGTACCACAAGTAAGTGGGGTCCACACATAGTGGGACGCTCCTCTGTAGATAAAGAGAGAGCGGGGATCGACCTTGCATAGTTGATCAACAAAGAAAGATATTTTGTTTTTGCTTTCATTCTGCTTGCTCTGAACGCTGCTTTCATTATGGGCAATTCTCCATCTAGTTCGTTAGTACAGCCTTTAGATTTTTTGTTGCGCTCCAAAGAGCTCAAGGTCAAACGCAGTACTTTACAAACATTCATTGAAAGAATTGATAAAGCAGCCCCATGGTTTGCTGTCTCCGGAAGCTTGACTCCTGCCAGCTGGGATAAGTTGGGAAAAGATTTGGATTTCCTTCAGGAGCAGGGACAATTGGAGAAAGGGGTAATACCGCTATGGAAATTAATAAAAGGATGTATTCTTGATGGTAGATGTCAGGAAGCTATTCATAAAGGACAGAAAGTTCTTGAACAACTACATGAGGAGAAGTCCAAAGATTCTATAAGTACTTCCAGTAAACATAGTGCAAAAAAGCAGGTTTATGGAGCTATTCCAAAGAGGAGACTATACCCAGATTTAAAAGCCCTTAGAACACCAGAAGAAACAGGGGAGTCAAAATCAGATGGTGATGAGGAAGTGAAAGAGCTAACACAGCACTTACGGAAGGTGAGGTTAAAAGAAGGGGGAACTAAGAGGCAAAAAGATTTTAGACAGGAGGACTATAAGGAAGAACAGGAACCAGCTCTAGCCTATGATCCTCCCCCATATGTGGGAGGGGTTCCAGGCACAAATAGAACTTTTAACTCTGCAGCTTGGAGGGCTGCCCATGTAGAGTTGGGGCTTACCTGTCCTGTATTCCATGACAATAATGGGGGAAAATATCAGGAACCCATAGACTTTAAAACGATAAAGAATATAGCAGAATCTGTCCGCACTTATGGTGTGGATGCTGCTTTTACTATCGCCCAAATAGAGGGGCTCAATAGATTCTGCATGACCCCCTCGAACTGGGCTGGTTTAGTGAAAGCTTGTGTTTCCCCGGGTAAATATTTAGACTGGAGAACCTTCATGTTAGAGGGGGCCAATAAACAGGCTGCACGCAACCAAGCTATGGGCAAACCTGCCTGGGATGTGGATATGCTTCTGGGGCAGGGTAAATTTGCCAATCAGCAAACAGGCTTTCCATTAGAGGTTTATGAACAAATTAATCAGATCTGCATTGCTGCCTGAAAAGCACTTCCTAATAAAGGAGAAGTACAAGGTAACTTAACAAAAATTGTCCAAGGCCCCACAGAAGCTTTTTCAGATTTCGTGGCTAGAATGGTAGATGCAGCAGGGAAGATCTTCGGGAATGCTGATGCAGCTATGCCTTTAATTAAACAATTAGTATATGAACAATGTACAAAAGAATGCAGAAATGCTATTAATCCATTTAAAACAAAGGCATAAAGGCATGGATGAAAGCTTGTAGAGAAATAGACGGCCCATTAACAAATGCAGGCTTAACCGCTACTTTCCTTCAACTTTCTAACAGGACTTCCTCCGGAAATAGAAGGTGTTACTCTTGTGGACAAGAAGGACATTTCAAGAGAGAGTGTCCTAGTAAACATAAGACAGAAAGAACAAATAATGCTCCTCCAAATCGCCTCCCGGGAGTGTGTCCTAGATGTAAAAAAGGAAAACATTGGGCTAATAAATGTAAGTTCGTGAAAGATATCCATGGCCGGTTTATTGAAAGGACTGATTCAAAAAACGGCTGGAAGGGCCCCCGTCCTCAGGGCCTGCAAATTTATGGGGCCACAGAGGAAATAACCAGGCCGGACGAGTATTGGCCATCTCTGAGACACCCCCAAAGAGAGAGCCACTAAAGGTTCCGCAGGAGTTAACCTCTGTTCCACCACCAGACTCATTTTAACACCTAAAATGGGTGTTCAGGTGATTGACACTGATTTTAAAGGATCTCTGCCACAGGACACTGTAGGTTTGCTCATTGGGAGAGCCTCTTCAAACTTACAAGGTCTTCATGTCTTTCCTGGAGTGATTAACCCAGATGCGGTGGGTTCTGTTAAAGTCATAGTGGAAGCTCCAAAAGGCATTGTGTCCATCTCCCCCAGAGATCGGATTGCTCACCTGCTCTTGCTGCCTAGCCTACATAAGCATTTTAAAGCTGATACCATTAATAGAACTAGTGAACAGATTGGGAGCACAGAAGGGAATAGCACCTATTTAACTCTAGATTTGAACACACGCCCTTTAGTAACTTTAAACGTAGAAGGTAAACCTATCCTGGGGTTAATGGATACAGGGGCAAATCGTAGTATTATCTCTAAAAAATATTGGGCTAAAAGGTGGCCAGTCCAAACTTCTGATCATTCACTCAGAGGGCTTAAATATGCTCAAGCTCCTCAAATTAGTTGTAGACCACTTTCCTGGCAGAACACTGAGGGGCATGCTGGACAGTTTATTCCCTATGTACTTGACCTCCCGTTTTCTTTATGGGGACGGAATATCCTGAATGATATGGAATATCAGCTCAGTAATATTTACCATCCAGAGTCTCGTCAACTGATGTTGAAAATGGGGTTTAGACCTGATCTAGGATTAGAAAAAAACTTACAGGGGAGAAAGAGTCCGGTGCCAGCCAGGAAAGATACAAATAAAAAGGGTTTGGGTTTTTCATAGGGGCCACTAAGGCGCAGATACCCATTACCTAGAAAACGGAGGAACCAGTATGGGTGTCTCAGTGGCCTTTACCCTCTGTCAAGCTGACTGCAGCACATGAATTAGTTCAAGAGCATTTTGATTTAGGACATATTAGACCTTCCACATCTCCCTGGAATACTCCAATATTTGTTATCAAAAAGAAGTCTGGTAAATGGCGTCTGTTACATGATTTAAGAGCAATTAATGCACAGATGCAAATAATGGGTTCAGTTCAGAAAGGGTTGCCGCTACTTTCCACTATTCCAGATCACTGGAGAGTCATGTGTATAAATATTAAGGATTGTTTCTTTTCTATTCCACTACATCCTCGAGACTCGGAGAGCTTTGCTTTCACCCTCCCAGCCTGCAATCATGAAAAACCTGATCTCCGATTTGAGTGGATATTGTTGCCTCAAGGCATGGCTAACAGTCCTACTTTATGTCAGTTGTTTGTTGGTAAAACTCTTGAACCACTCAGGAAAAAGTTTACAAGGTTAAAATGTATTCATTACATGGATAACATTTTATTAGCAGCTAAGTCGGAAAAGCTGCTTTCTGAAATCTATTCTGAATTAATTTGACTTTTAGAACTGCGAGGATTACATATTGCTCTAGAAAAGGTTCAAACAGGAAGCATAGTAGACTTTCTTGGAGCAAAAATTTCCTCACAAGGTATTGCTCCCCAGAAAATAACTATTAGGACTAAGGATCTTCACTCATTGAATGATTTCCAAAAACTGCTAGGGGACATAAATTGGATCAGGAGTTATCTGCATATTCCCAATGTTGATTTACTTCCCTTATATGACATCCTTAAAGATGACCCTGATCTCTCTTCTCCTCGGAAATTAACTCTTAAGGCCAGATTGGCACTCCAGAAGGTTAAAAAGGCTATTCAAAATGCCAGTTTTACTAGATTACAAGAAAATAAGCCTGTGCAGCTTTGTGTATTGCCCACGCTCAGGCAGCCAACTGGAATTTTATGGCAAGAAGGTCCATTGTTGTGGATTCATCCACATGTTTCTCCTGGACGTTCTTTAGAACATTACCCTAATGCTGTCGCCTCTTTAGCTCTACTTGGCATTCAGCAGAGTATTCAGTTTTTTGGCATTCTTCCAAACTCTATAATTACTCCCTATACAACCAAACAAATTCAGATACTCAATGCTACTGTGGACAATTGGGCCATCTTAAGATGTTCCTTTCCAAGGGAACTTGAAAATCATTTTCCCTTTCATCCATTCCTTGCATTTGTTAAGTAACATCCGATTATATTTCCCAGAATAACATCTACTGTTCCTTTGTTGAAGGCATCGAATATCTTTACTGATGGTTCTAAAACAGGTATAGGAGCCTATGTTATTGATAGTCAGTTGCCCATCCAACATCAATTTGAACCAGGAAACCCACAATGGGTGGAGCTACAAATTGTCATTAAGGTTTTTAAGAGTTGTCCTTTTCCTTTTAACCTAATATCAGATTCTAATTATGTAATAGGAGCACTTAAGGTGTTGTAAACTGTAGGTGCCATCAATCCTAACAACAAAGTTTCATCTTTATTTACTCAGTTACAAAATTTGATTTTGGGCCGTTCTGCACCCTTTTATCCTGCACATATAAGAGCTCATACGGCTCTCCCTGGACCTATTGTTAAGGGAAACGCAAGGGCAGATGCCGCTACCCGCACAATTTGTTTTCTTTCTTCTCTTAACAGTGCTCGAGACTTTCATAATACGTTTCATGTTAACTCCCAAACACTTCGTAAGCGCTTCTCTATTCCTTGAGCAGAGACGAGACAGATTGTCTTAGATTGTTCCCATTATGTTCCATTTCACCATCTCCCTTCTCTTGGTGTTAACCCCCGAGGCTTGCGACCTCTTATGGTTTGGCAAATGGATGTTACTCATTTTGCAAAGTTTGGTTTCCTAAAATATGTTCATGTCTCAATAGATACTTTTTCTGGAGTTATGCATGCCTCTGCTTTGGCAGGAAAAAAAGGCCATCATGTCATCTCCCATTGCCTAGAGGCTTGGGCCACCTGGGGCCTTCCATGCTCCTTGAAGACAAATAATGGGCCAACGTAAACTGGTCAACAATTCACCTCTTTCTGCTCCACTATGGGAGTGCAACTGACTCATGGCTTACCTTACAACCCCCAAGGTCAGGAAATCGTGAAGAGAGCTCATAGAATGATTAAAGAACTTTTGCAAAAACAAAAAGGGAAAATAGGAGCAAGCCGTACTCCTAAAGAGCGTTTTTCTTTGGCTCTTTTTACCATTAATTTTTTAACTTTGGATGCACATGATAATTCTGTGGCTGACAGACATTGTTCGCCGCCTGCCCCCCCCTTCCTTAGGGAAAGTGAAGTGGAAGGATGTGCTTTCAGGCCAGTGGTATGGACCTGATCCCGTGCTGATATGGGCATGAGGTTCTGTTTGTATTTTTCCACAGGATCAAACGGAACCGCTTTGGGTGCCTGAGCGACTCGTGCGTAGGATACCTGGGAGTCTGTTAGCCTCGACTTCAGCTAAAGGTGTGAAGAAACAGAATGAAGAATCTATTGATCCTGTGGTGTCTGGTCCTGATGATCCAATGGGCCAGTCAGAAGTCAGTTTCTAAGATAAGGCTCTGGGCGGTTACTCGGGCATGGCCGATACCCATGCCGATCCATGCTGATTCCAATATTTTGCCAACCCTTTTCGCCACCACTTGTGAGATGGAAATGCCATGTCATGATCCTATGTCTACTGAAACCTCCGTCTTTAATCTTACATCCTTTAATTTGACCAAAGTCTTTTGTTTCTCCCTTCATAGTAGCAGTCAACACTGTGTGCGTCTGCTCCTTAAAAATGTCACCTCCTGGGACAATCCCTTGCAATATAACAGCGTATCCTTAAACATGCTGACTTCTGCCCTCACGCAGGTTTCGCAGGGATTGCAGTCTGGATCTGGTGTGGGAAATAATAGTGGAGTGGTAAATATCACCACCCTGGTTACTGTAAGTACCGGTCATTTTCCATGGGCAAGGAAAAATGCGACTAATGCCACATGGTTTCTTGCTTCACCCGCTTGTACCCCTTACAAAAGTTTCCCCCCAATATTTACTCATTGTCAAGACAGAAATTGGGATCATAAAGAGGTGGCTCCGGGATTCTCTATATCTCCATCCCTTAAGAAGTTTTCCTATAATTTCACAAAAAATGGTACCTCTACCGGATTGGGGTGGCCCTTTTATCAGTGGCTGATAGGTAATCAGGCCGGAGCCACGGCTGACATCTCTGCTTTAGCCTTATTAAAAGGAGGCAATTTCTCTTTGCATAATGCAACAGGTACTATCACGGAAGATATACAGAGAGGACATCAACTAGGAAACTTGTCGTTGCATAAGCAGCTATATAACGCTACTCTTCCCCCCGCTCCAGTATGCTTAACCCCCCCTTTTCTATTTCTATTATCAAACAGTTCGGAAGCGATTTTAAATTGTTCTAATGACAATATTACCTGCCTGCTTTCAGAGTGTTGGAACGGTAGTGAATCTGTTGCTGTGATTGTAAAGGTACCCACCTTTGTACCTGTCCCAGTGGAGGTCAATCCAGATAATTTTCCGTTGGTGCACCTCTTCAGAGAAAAGAGAGACTTTAGCATTAACGCAGCCATAATAACTGCTATTGCTGTCTCTGCTGCTGCAGCCACTACTGCTGCTCTAGCCATGACCAATCAAGTTTAAACAGCACAAACCATTAATGAAGTCATACAGCAAACTGCACAGGTGCTGGAATCCCAGGACCGCGTCAACAGACATATCCTATCAGGGATCTTGGCGGCGAATCAAAGGATCGATTTACTACAAGTACAGTTGGATGAACTTTTCAACATTGCACAAGTTGGATGCATCGGGAATCATAAACACATGTGTATAACTCCAGTAAGATATGAAGAAGCAAAGAATCAAAGCCACTTGATTTCCGCCTTTCTTGCAGGCAATTGGTCCCTAGAAGCTGAGAAGTTGATGAATCAACAATTATTGCAGATTGCGATTTTAAATGACACCCGTGTTGAGCATGTTACTTTGAGTCAGTTCTCTAGCTGGCTTACCTCTGCCTTTAGTTATTTTAAAGAATGGGTTAATGTGGGGATCTTTGGATGTATTTGTTTTGCAGGCACTTGCCTTTGCCTTTGGCTTATTTACAAGCTAAGAGTGCGTCAAGCACGTGAAAAGGCGGTGTTAACTCAGGCTGTGTTGGCCATTGAGCAAGGGGTGTCACCTTCTGTGTGGTTGGCTAATCTGGCACGAGAATAAGTGGCATTTTTAGTATATCTCTGTTAAAGTTAGAATTATCATTTACGCTAGGTGTCTGCAGGGTACTGCTGTAATTACTATGTACTTTTCTTTGAGGACTGTGTATTTGCATCCTGGGGATTTCTTGTACTAATTAAAGCTTCAATTGTCTTGTAACTTCCACCTTTGATCTTGAGCTATAACAATGATGTTGGAGGAGAGAACTGTTACTGTGTGCCTTGTGTTCATTATGATGCCCCTGTATTGTGCAGCATTGGCAAGAAGGGTGATGTGTTTTCCTACCTCAGGTCCTTGCAGTTGCGCAAGCTGAATAAGCTCCCCCAAGTATGGTTTTCCATACCGCTATGTCTTCATGGACGCAGGATGCGAGGCAAAGCACTGCACTTGAGAGTTTTATTTTGAACCTCAAGGAAGGCATGCCCTATTGCATATGGGTTTGATGTCCATGTCCCACCCTACGAAAAAAGGCATCGACTTAGGTAATGTCAGGCCTGGAGAAGGCGCCACTCTGGGACTGACGTTCACTGTCTGCCACTTTTGCACAGTAGGATAGGGCCTCTACCTTCACCTGTGTTCATTAAATAAAGAAGGGGGAGCTGTGGCGAGCCGCCACGCCGCCATGATAAGATGGCGCTGGTTTCTGTTAAAGCCTGAAGTAAACAAGCCCATTTTTGGTTGTGCCAACTGTTACATGTGGGAGCACCTATGAACATAGGCCAAGTGGCAGGAGTAGATTGGCTATTGCAAGAGTATAAAGGTGTACGAATTCGGTTCAAGGAAGAAGAAGAAAATCCATGGTTGTATAGTAATAAGGTCCTGATTAAACTGCTGAAGGAAGATTCCTGTGTCGTGCTTTCTTGCGGGCGAGGGACATGACAATAAGGTCTCCCTGAGTTCCTTAGTTCCTCACTTTTACTGAGACTGACTTTGAACTCTCCATCCTCCTGCCTCAGCAACCCAGCTCCTAATGTCCATTCTTATTCAGGTCTTGGTGACTGACCTGCAGGTCTCACCTATTTGAACTTCACTGTGGTGTCTGAGAGCTGAGTTGGATCTCAGCGTGGGAGGCATGTTGAACCTGCTAGCTGGGAAGGCAGGTCCACCCTCGGCTGAGTCAGTGAATGGGTCTCACAAGTTCTTGGACAGAAGGGAGGGAGGTGGGACGCAACCTCTCCTCAGGGCTGCTCAGACTACTTGCTCCTTGTAGTCTGCTTTCCTTGGGGTCATTTTTGACTGGATTATAAGAAGTGGTAGTGGGAGGGGATGAGACACACCTGAGGAGGGCGTCCTTCTGTGCCCCTGACTCACACCCATGCACGAAGTCACACCTCATAAAGCATTTTCTCATCTTGACCCTGCACTAAAGCCTCCTGATGGAGGAGATGAAGACATCGAGACTGTGGATGAAGATGTCAGTGGTGCTTCATGTAATGACCTCAGGAACAGAGGTCCACAAAGGGAAAACCCTTTAGTGCCACCCTACAGACGTGTCTCTTAACCCTGCAAACTAGGCCTGATTATTTCATGTCAGAAACCAAGAGTTTGAGACTAAGAAAAAGCACATGACTGAGCCCAGGCCATGCATTTTGCAAACCCGAGCCTCCAGCTCCAAGCCACTCACTTTGCCACTGGGATTTGAAGACTGAGCACCCAGCATTTCCAAGCCTTCTTCCCAGAGTTCCCCTGGGGTTATCTCATCTACCCCACCCTCTCTGGTCGGTGCTCCCATCAGTTCTGATTGACAGTTGCAGAAGGAGGCATGAGACATCGACCTTGTCTGTGGTCAGAGTTGGTGGATCTTATTTTTATTTAAAAGTTATTATTCTGTTTTTATGTATATGTAGTTCTGATGTGTACCAATGTGAGCTGCAATGTATTTTTGTCACATTGACACACCCTCACAGAATAACTCTGCACTATTAACCCACTGAGCCATGTAGACCCAGCCCCAGATATCCACACTGTCTTGAAACTCTTGAATGTCACTTACTACATCCAGATGGATCTTCCACACAAGTCCTTTCTAATAATAGTGATTCCAACTCAAAGGACATCTACTGTATCCTAACCACCTCACATATGTTAATCCATATTAGCTCTGTAAGTTCATTACCATGTCCAGTTTTGTTCCAATTTCCCAGATGTGAAAACTGAAGCATAGAGAAGTTAAGTGATTATTTGAGGTCACACAGCTGCCAAGTCACAGTACTGTGAACTAAACCTGGATGGTTTGACTTGGAGTACTTCATGTGATTCATTTCCTAAAACACACACCTAATCCCCACAGAAAAAGTGCTGTTTTCAATCCAACTTTATAGATGAGACAACTGAGACTCAATAAAGTCAAATAATTTACCTAAATACCTTTACCAGTAAGCCACTAACCAGAATTCACTAAGGCCCCAACATCTGTGCTTCTCCACTTTGGTGAGAGAAGTCTGAATGTCTTTGCTTTGGGTTGGAATTGTTGATATCCCTTTCTGGGAATCCCAAGTTGATGGGGAGTGGGAGCCTCATCTTCCTAGGTTTTTGTCACCTGTATTTTCTGGGATTGCACCCCAAAAAGTCTGGTGGGGACTTGTTGTAAAGACTAGGTTTCTTTTTAGTTGTAAAATGTCAGGCCTGCAATCTAGCTTGTTGATGTGCAAAAGTTAGTTTTCTTAATAAAGAACTTGTGAAACCTAAGAATGTGGAACACAAAGTAACTGTTATGTTAACCACCCTGTTGTGTAACCATCCACTGAATAGAAATCTCAGAGAATTTCCATACCTGGGGTTCAGAGATTTTTGGTGTTAGCCCCTCTGGATTGCTGAAGCTTAAATAAACCTGCTTCCTGCAAATTCCTCAGGTGTACAGCCTCATGTGTCCTACATCAATGCCTGCTTGGAATGCTAGAATGTCCCCATTCTTGAAGGGCACACAGAGATAGTGCTCTGTCACAGATTGAATTCTACGCAGTCATTAATCACAAAAAACTGAAGGGAGATTACACTATAGTGACCTCAAAATCAAATCAGTGTTACTTGATAAAACTTACATTGTATACATATGTTGAATTCCTTTGAAATGCTCCATAAAAATATATAAGTGATATATCTGAATATGGTCTTTTAAATCTAGGACAAAATATGTTTTGTGAGAAGTCTGAATGCCATCTTTGCATTTTGTGTTGTTTGTAATATGCTGTAATAATATTTAATATGATTATATTTATTAAATCTGAAAAAGACATCAGAATTTAATACTGTAATATGGTTAGTAAAGGGGATATTTTGGTGATTAGAACTTATGCTTTCCTGTTGTTTTTCCTTATGTTTTTCCATGTTAAAGCTATCATGTTGAATTTTTGCATCATAAACCAACTCTATCAGAGACTCAGTCCAGTGAAGATACAACTGGGAGCCTTGAACCAGGGTGGCGGGACCTGCATTCCAGGCCCCTTACTTGCTAGTTTAGGACAAACTTGACTTCTGTGTGTGCTTCAATTTATCAAATGTGAGGATTTTTATTCAATGTTTCCATGGGGTTATTGAAGGTCAGTGAGGAACTTCATCAAGTTTATCAAAGTCTGGCTGGTCTCCAGTGTGAGGAGGGGCATCTTGCCAGAGTTGGCTCTGTAACTGACACCTGACCACTACCTTTTTTACTGTGTAGTCCCTGTGGAAGGCAGGGGGAATCCTGTTCATCTGCTATCCAGCCTGTCATCTCCAAGGCAAAGGACCCTCCTTGTACCTGCACCTGGCAAAACAAAGAGGGTCATTGTCAGTTCTCTCAGAGGGTGGGATATGGCAGGGAGCAGTGAGTAGTGAGCAGTGAAATGCAAAGCAATAACAGGGTAAGGTCATGGGTTTTCTTTAAGTTACTTTTAAGGGAAGTAGGTAATCAGTGTAGAAAAACAACAGATGTACAAATAAACAGAACTAAAGGGAGCCACTTAAGAATGCATCAAGAAAGATTAATGAGGCTATACAAATTCTTGACAGTGTCATTGTAAAGCCAGAAGTTATGGCCATATGTATCTTAACATATTTCAGAAGAACAATTTTCTCAGTAGTGCAGGCATACAAAAGCAAATTCTGTCTGGTCAGTGATCCCAATACTCTCACTAACACAGGATTGACTTGTAAATGAAATTTCCCCTTATAAGGATGGCCTCTATAACAATTCTGGAAAGGACTAACTAGGGTCAAAAACTCTGTCACCCACCATAAAGGAGTTGAACATATGATTGGCAAAGAGTGGTGAAGGTGGACCCCAGATCTCAAGGTAACTACAAAACACCAATAAATTTGGAGACAGCATGGTTTTGTTTGTCATTCTGTCCTGGGAGATGACCCACTCTTGTGAGAGTGCTCTTTGAGCCTTACTTTACTTTTACTTATAATAAAGTTCTCTTGCATGGCTTTTGATGTCTGATTAAAATTTTCTCTCTTTGGAACACAAGAACTGAGGTTTGGATCTCAAATTCCCACTCTCTTGTGACTTCTAACCTGGTGTCTCCACTCAGCTCGACAGCCATCTACAGGATTAGTATTTTAACTTCACCTTGTTCCTCTCCCAACTTTGGTTGAGATGATGTCTAACAGCCTCTGATAGCTTGCCTTTTGCTTTGGGCTTCTCTGTATACACTTCTTTGCCAAAACTCTTTTGAATGTCATACCCGTGCTCTGTTTGATGTGAGCTATGTTGTTATTGTTCATCTTTTCTTCCAGTCAGTATCCTCAGTGACACCATTTTTTTTTCCTGCTAACATGGAGATGTACACTCTCTCTTGCTTTTTGTGGCATTGTTTTGAACAAGGCTACCAGAGAGGCAGTGTGACTTCCCTGTTCTGACTGTTGCCTTATGGTGTCCCCCTGACTCTCTTCAATAATGAGCATCATATCACCTTCATTTAGAGGTCATGCCCAGAATCTTGAGGACAATGAGTTCACCATCTTTATCTCCTTACAAATCACCTCATGGGACACTTGTTAGTTTAAGACATTTCACAGCTGGTATATTTTCACCAAAATGGTAGCTTTTGTCCTTAATGTATAGTGATTCTGCATGTTCCCTCATAGTTCTTATTCCAAGGGAAAATCAAGTAATATCATGATCTTTGCTCTTTATCCTATTGTTATTTTTGTACTGGCTGTTTCCAACAGAGTGACACAACGACCTCTGGCCCTCTCCATTCTCCAATATTGGTACCAAATTATCTGCAAAAGGATTAAGGGTCACTTACTAAAGTTATATCAATTGACTGTCATAAGGTGATTGAAGATGTTTCTTCAATAAGGTTACATAATTGAGCAACAGTGAGTTCAGCAAATAAGGCATGAGTTGATGAACTTGGACACACATGCTATCAAGTTCTAGGAAACGACAGAGGGACATCAATTGGTTCTGTGTTTAAAATGGAATATATTGGAAGGACACCTTCTTACAGTCATCTCTCTTGCATGTCAGAGTTTCTGAGGGACTCCTAGGGTATTGACATTTTCTGTCATTTATATACAGATTTACTTATTTATGTATTTATGAAACGTGTGTGTGTGTGTGTGTGTGTGTGTGTGTGTGTGTGTTTTGTACCATGGATTGAACGGAGGGGAACTTAACCACTGAGCCACATGCCCAAAACCTTTTATTGTTTTATTTTAAGGCATCTAAGTTGCTTATGGCCTCACAATGTTGCTGAGGCTGGCCTTGAATTTGCAATCCTCCTGCCTCATCCTCCCTTGTTGCTGAGATTACAGAAATGTGCCACCAAAACAAGTTGGCTTTATTTTGCAGACAGAAAATCAACCATTGATATAAGCTACCATTTCCTTGGGGCACATAGTGCAAAACTGGGATCATTTTGCATGGAAACTCTTAACAAGAGATTAATTTTCTTTTGTAATGTTGATTTACCTCAATACAAATTGGGGGATAAAGAGAAATGGCCCAAATATAAACTATAATACTCTGTTTCTATGAGATTCATGCTACAGAAAGGAAGGAAAATTGCCAGATGTCCCCTACCTACAGGCTTATTGTTATTAAGGGATCAAAAGTATTTTATGTGCCAAGTGCAACACTGATGAGGCCTTTCTAGCAATTTGTTTATCAGCTACAAAATGCAGTTGAAATGAGTTTTAAGCTATGTCCTGTTTCAAAGTCAGTTAATTAACTAATTAGAAATTAACAAATGAGTATTTGTCCATGTATCTTACACTGATTTCGAATTTCTTCTGCATGTCAATACACATATCCTCTAAGATATTTTAGTCATGTAAGCCAAAGTTTATGAAACATGTATGCTGT
This sequence comes from Sciurus niger, assembly GCA_020740815.1. Lineage (NCBI taxonomy): Eukaryota > Metazoa > Chordata > Mammalia > Rodentia > Sciuridae > Sciurus > Sciurus niger. Next base: position 32,331 of record JAHUXG010027357.1, read on the forward strand.
ATTAAACATGGAATTCTTCAGATCAGGCTTAGCACTCTTAGTGAAATATGATGTTCTCATCAAAGAAACTAATTATTGTCCTTTATACAAAGAAAAAAATACTGAGATACTTATCAGTACATGGGAAATTTAAAATTTCAACTCAGTAGCTACTATATTCTCTAACCAATTATAATTTATAAATTCATAATCCTAAAGGATTTTACAAAATAATGAAAGTGATCTGTCACAAAAATCACCAGAGAAAATCCAGTAAATAGGTGCAAGAAACATGAAGGTAATCCTTCAATGACCTGACTGAATTATATACCTAACTGGTAGTGGAATGCTAAATTTAGTGAATTGATTGAATATGAATAGAATTTATCAGGGAAACCTTCACAGAAGAGTGAGATCTAACCAATGATTTCATGAAGGGAAAGCCAAAAATACACAGAGAGGTAGTGAAGGTCAAGAATTATATATGGATGGAAGATGATAGTGGGGGAATTGTTCTGATGAAAACTGGGTCTCAAAAGGAATTTTTATAGAGAATCTAATTAATCTGTATTGAAGATATTTAGTCCTTGACCTTGAAATGCATCCTAAGTACATTCAATTTTATTTGCACAATCATTTCCCACCAAGAACTTCAAGAATACAAAGCAAATGAAATCAAAAGTCAAGTTATATGATTATGGATGAAATTTTAATGTAAACAAGTTCTTGAAAAAATCATAAATATGTAAAATAAATGGCAATATTTATTTTCTGTTTTCTTTAAAGGGAAGTACTTTGGTGAGAAATATAACTCATTTAAATAAAACTACACAATTTCAACTACAACTCACTCAAGCATCATATAAGGTGGCAATGGGAGCAAATCAAATTCCTGTTTTTCAAAGAGAAATGTTCAGTGGTAAACACAGAGCAGAAAGAAATTACATAAATGTAGACTGCAGCAATAAGAACAGGTGACACTACAGAATCAGATGCAGGGGGCACATGCAGGGTGCCAGGGCAAGAGTGTGGAGTAAAGGGCAGGTGCAGGGGGCAGGAGTATGGGTACAGGGGGAAGGTGTAGGGGCAGTTGAAGGGGCAGGGAACCTCGGTGCAGGTAGCAGGTGTAGGCGTCAGGTGCTCTGTGAACTTTCTGGGGCAGAGAGGCTAGCAGAGAGGCCAGATGTCCCCTGGTCCCTTTGCTAGTGTGCTGAGTCCTGGTAGAAGGAATTTAATGATGACTTCTGGAGGACTTAGAACCCTGAGTTTCTATGTGGCTGGAGAAGCAGCTGCAGACTGAACAGAGTGGAGTTGCACACTTGGGAAACATGCTTGCTCTTCTCTTGAGGAATGCCATGGAATCTTTCAGACACAGGGGCTGGGGTGTCCAGAGGCCCCACTGCCTTGGCCAGGCTCTGATGGGGCCTGGGCATCTTCTGTCCCTAGTCCTGAGTCTCCCTAGCAGTAAGTGACTAAGGAAGCCCGTGGCCTCCCACTCCCTCTCCAGTGGAATTGGAGGCTCTGGGGCCTTGAGGCTAGTAGTGGACGTCTTGTGCATATTTGTCCTTGTGAAGTGTCAATCTGAAAACCAGAGAAAGGCAGGCAGGCTGAAGTGCAGTTCTTTCTTTAATGGCCGGTCACTATGGCTATTTTTAATGAAGAAATTGTTTGAATCTTGTCTTGAAGAGAGACAGATAAGAGTTTTTGTCATCCCAGAGGATGGTGATTGAAGCCGTCTTAGCCAAGTGTCCTCCAGGTTCTGGCGTTTTCCTCTGAAGGCTGTAGTCATACTTCTGAGGACCTCTGGAGGTATGCCTTTGAGTTGCTGGTCCTGATGGGCCTGTGGGAATGGAGGATGCTTGGGATGCCCATGTTCTCCCTGTTTTTTCTGAGGGAACAGGGTGCAGATGAACAGTACTTTCTTCAATAAGGCCTGTGAGCCCAGGTCTCAGTCCAAAGCTGAGGGACCTGCTCACCCTGCATAGAGCGGGTGCAAACCCCAGCTCTTGAGGAACAGAGCTCCATCCTAACCCATGGAGCTTCTGGCTAACCCTGGGGATGCAGATGGATACATTGCAGGACCCAGGCTTGCCAAAGCAGAAATGCTGAGGCCCTGAACTTGTGACCACATTGCTCTTCCCAGGATCTTTCTGTCTGTTGGGTCCTACCCCAACTTGAACCTTCAGTTTGCTGATAATAAATGGGACAGGGAGTTTCAGAACTGGCCTGTGTTCTGGCCTGGCCCCAGGTGTCACATGTGGTTTGTCTCATGACTGGGTCAATTCTCCCCCTTCCTGTGCCTCCCAAAGCAATTACTTCTTTACATGGTCCCATCTGGGTAGACAGAGGCCTCCTTTTAGGGCCTATTTTGGTGCCTTGCTGTCCTTTGTCACTGAAGTAAAAAAAAAAACCTCATTTGGTCTTCTGGGACAAAGTGGATATGTCAAGGGGAAATGGGGTGCAGAGGCTTCTAGATGGTGCTGAGAGCCACATGTTAGGTACGACAGGAGCAGAACAGCATGACTGTCATGCTCAGGTGTGGGGCAGATCCAGATGAGGTCTCTGAGGTCTGTCTGCACTCCGGTGCTTGCTGGAATGGCTCTGCCCTCTTGTGCTCAGGGTTTCTCTGGTAAGATTGACATATGCCGGGGCTCTATTTTGGGACTGGCCTGAACACCACAGAGTGCTGAGAAGCATCCCTGCCCCTCCTCCCAAGTGGTGACAGTCAAGGCCCAACATGCCCCAGAGATTCCCAGGTGAGCCCTGACCTGTCACTGCCATGGTCAGCCAGCCATCACACTCCTCAAACTATCATCTGAACTCCCTCATCTACCCATTTACTTATAATTTATTTTTTTATAGTTTTGGACTATTAAGCACCATCACTTTTCTTTTCCTCTTAAATTGAAGTATCCTAAGCCAGAGTTAAGGAAGACAGAGCAGTTGGGTCACTTCTAAGGTGAGGGCTGTTTCTCTAGGATCTGTGGTCAATGAGAAGAGATGCTTTATGAAACATTTTCTTCCCTGAATGTGGCCATTGTTGGGTGCACTAGGGCCCAGGGCATCCCTGCTGTTACACAACACACATACTCATGCCATGTGTGGCTAAATGTCATTTGCTACCCACATTCAGAGAGAATAGATGGTGATATTCTTTTTATTTACAGTTTTTAAATTAGTGCATTAGAGATATGCATAGAGGTGGAATTCCCTCTGGTATTTTCATCTATGCACATGGCATAATGTGGTCAATTTTACTCCATAATTCATCCCTTTTCCTGTCTTTCCTCCCTCCCACTCAATCCCTTCCTCTCCTCCACTGGTCTCCCTTTTATTTCATGGGATCCCCCTACACACTTTATTCTGATCTAGCTTCTTACATGTGAGAGAAAACATTTGATTCTTGACTTTCTGAATCTGGCTTATTTCAGTCAGCATGATATTCTCCATTTTCATCCATTTACCAACAAATGCCATAATTTTAATCTTTTTTATTGCTGTGTAAAATCCCATTGTGTACAGATCCTATTTTCTTTAGTCATTCATCTGTTGATGGGCACCTGGGCTGGTTCCTTAACATGGCTTTTGTAAACATCCCTGTGACTGTATCCCTACAGCATACTTATTTTGTTTGGATGAGCCTCCTCCAGCAATTTCCCTAGGGAGGTGCACATCAGTGTTGTGTAGTTGGGTTCCACTGTTCATGCTGGCCAGCAGTGTTCTGGCTTTTTGGTGTAACTTTTCCAGACTAATAGCTATATACTACTCATTTTCATGCCCAGGTTGTCATTCACCTTTATCAACCTGTCATAGTCATTGAAAGAAACACACTCACCTGTCCAATCCCAAAGGATGGACAAGAGACAAGGAACACTTGCTTTGTTTTAATGAGGTCTTGCAAGACAGGGTGTCTGGGAGCAGGCACACAGGAGCAGCTACCACCAGCATCCTATCCCAGAGTGCAAGGCTCCTCCCTGCTGGCTCCTTACTGACTGAGGACTGTGGAGTGCAGTTTTCATGAGGTGACTTGGGTTTTAGTTTCTCCCACTGGGCTGTCTAAAGAAATGGACCTTTAGTTATCCCTGCCTCCCTTTGTCTTGTTATGGTGGAGAGCCTCTGGTTGAGTTTCCTTTGGGCACTGTGCAGTTAACCTCTGCTGCTCAGGTGGGCCTTCCTTTCCCCACCTGTCTCTCAAGGGGCTATGGATCCATACTCCCTGTCACCTGCTTGTAACTTTCCATCCTGCCCCCTTCGCTGCCCTCCTTACACCCCAGTTATGTTGCATGTAAAGCTCAGAATGGACCACAGGCCTTTCTATCCCTCACAAGTCAGCTCTGGCTTTTTGGTTTATTATTTCCAGACCAATAGCTGTAGACTCTGTTCCCATTTTCATGACTGCATTGCAGCGCTCCTCTATTAGGCTTCTGTGTCTGTGCAACTGCTTTTTCATGTTCTTGGTATTACACACAACACACTAATGAACCTCCTGTGTTCTTGCTCATCTCTCTTTAGCATAATATTTTTTTTTGACACTGGGGATTGAACCCATGGATTTTCTACCATGAAGCCACATCCCCAGCCCTTTTCCTTATTCTTCATTCTGAGACAGGGTCTCCCTAAGTTGCCCAGGATGGCCTTGAACTTGTAATCCTCCTGCCTTAGTCTCTCCTGTCACTGGGTATGCACCACCATGCTCAGCCCTATTTAGCATAACTTCTTAGGAGAAGAACTGTCTGGTTAAATGCCTACACTTTTTCTCCTCTTTAACTTTGTACTAGATGTTTATACCAGATTTGTATTTACTTGCAGAGAGACACCAGAGATCTGCAGATTTATAGACTGAGTTGGAGCTGGCTTTGGGTTATTCAGAGCCAGCCTCCCCAGGTCCATATATAGAAAAAGCACACTATTGTGGCACAACACATATGCAGGAAGCACACACTAGGCTGCAGTGTGACAGCATTCACCAAGGGGACACAACCTGTGTCACCCCAGATCCAATAGCAGAGCTTGGCCAGCATCCATTTGCCTGTGTGGATTCTGCCTGTGGGTCAGCTTTGGCTGTTACAAGAGCAGTCCCAGATGTTCTTGGGTCTCTTCTGGTGAACGTGGGTGTGACTTTCTTTTTGATATCCACCCAGCAACAGTGGCTAGATCCTGGGTGTGCATATGTTTCTAGGTGACAGATGATGATAAATTTTCCAAAATGGTCCCCTCTTGGAGTACAAGCATTCCAGTTTCCAGGTTTGGAATTGCCTTTCTTTTCCAGAGTGGTCATTCTGGCAGCTACCATCATCACTTTCTGGTGGCCATTTTCTTTTTCCATGACCTGGTGATGTTTCTTTGTGTGTATTGTACATGCTAATACTCCTTAAAAAAATCTGTCCCACCCTGTTTTTCTGCTGGGCTGTCTGCTGGTTTTTTCTTACTGATTTTCAGGAGTTCTTTGTGCATTTTGGATATGAGCCATTTGTTAGTTACATGTATTACAAATTTCTTCTGTGACTGGGTCTTGCCTTTTTGCTCTATGGCATCTACTAATGATCAGCATTTTTAAATTTTAATGCAGTCCAATCTGTCAAGCTCTTCACTTCTGTGTAGTGCTTTTTTATGTCCTGGTCAGGGAATCTCACCTATCCCAAGATCATAAGGAGCCTCTCATATCACCTGAAACAATCATTGTTCTCTTTCCTGCTCAAATTTATAGCCTGTCATGTTGTGTCCTGCATGCTGTGGATGAGGGATCAGGCTCTGTCTTCTCCCATATAGATGCCAACTTGCCCAGTTCCCACGAGGCAGGAGACCTTCCCTTTCCCTGCAGCACCACTGCCTTCATAAATCAAGTGCCCTCTTGGCCTGGCTGTTTCTGGCTCTGCTCTGCCCCCAGATGCTATTTGCACACTGCAAGACTGCTGCTCTGAAAGATGTGGCAGTCGGTGTTGCCCCTGGTGGGGCTTCTTAGCACCTTTTCCTCATCACTGCAGACTCGGGGCCAAGAGATGCACCTGGTGGTGGTGTCTGTCTCCATTCCCCCATCTGACACTGAGGCTGGATGGCTTCTCCTGGGTGAATTGGCTATCTGCATTTTTCTTTTATGTTGTATACTCCCCTTGATTTTCCACATGGAGTGTTTATTATTGACTCAAGCCCTCCCTGCACATTACATATATCAACATATTGCTGGATGCAATCCACCTCCCTTATTTTTTATTTTGACTACCTTTGCTTTGTATAATTGAAATTTTTTATATTGTTAAATGCATTGATGTTTTCTCTAGAAAAAATATACTGATTTCTTACAGTTGCAGTAACCAGTTCCACACACTCAGTGCTCAAAACAGCATGTGTTTATTGTCTTAGAGGCCAGATGCACAGAATCAGTCTTACTGGCCTAAAACCCAGATGATACAGGGTTGTGTTTCCTTTGGAGGCTCAGAAGAGAAGCTGTTTCCTTGCCTTCTGTCTTCTGAAGATGTTTATCCTATTCTCCTCTCCTCTAATGTCTTCATATCAGTCCATCAAAAATCCACATTGTGGACTGGGGTTGAGGCTTAGTGGTAGAGTGTTTGCCTAGCATGTGTGAGATACTGGGTTTGATTCTAAGCACCACATATAAAAATGAATAAAATAATAAAGGTCTGTCAACATCCAAAAAATATTTTTAAAAAAATCTACATACCCATTGGTCTACTTACCTGTCCACCCACACACCCATCCTTCCACCCACCGATCCTTCCACCCACATATCCATCTACCCACCCAACCATCCATCTACCCCTTACCCATCCACCCATCTACCAGTCCATCCATTCCCATCAATCTACCCATCTCCATCAATCTCCATCCATCTACCTATCCACCCATCAGCATCTGTCTCTCTCCCCTACCTCTCAGACGTCTGCTTTACTAAATTCTTCTGGTTCTTACCCTCCTGCCTCCTGTCTCAGGATACTTAGTTTAATTGTACTGAAATAGCCACTATGTGTGTAAAGAAGCAAAAACAGTTTCTGGGGATCAGGCGTGGACATCATTGGCGTAAGGCAGAGCATAGTGTTTTGTCTATATAGAATGTAAACTACACCTTTCTGTTCTGAAGCTACATGTGCACGTCAGATACACACTCCCAGTGCTTTGTCCCTCCCCTGGGGGATGAGGCTCAGTGAAGCCTTTCCTCCACTGCACATCAGGGCTGGGTGGGACAGGGACAGGAAAGAAAGAACAAGATACTCTTGCTCAATGATGCATTCTCAGACTAGAACAGTACTGGTATGGGCAGGTTCTCCTGAAACACCTGTGCAAAGATCAAGGTGTGAGAACATAAATGGGGTGCTCAGGATGCAGCAGGCGCCCAGATGGCTGGGTGGCTCAGCCTGCCCCCAAGCTCAGAGAACACTGGCTTGTTGAAGGCTCATCTTTCACCACCCTGACCCTGCCACTTCTGAAGTGTCAATGCAACCTGCCTCTCCCCAGGCCTCTGCCTAGCCAAGCACAGCCTTCCCCTCACCTGCTGCCCCAGAGTCTCCTTACTGGCCTCCAGCTCCTGCAGCAGATGCACTCCCAGCCTCTTTCCTACAGCAGATCGAGGGTCCTTTTAAAGAGGCAATCTGGTCATCTTCCCATGACCCCTCCCCAACTCCTTCACTCTCAAGTGAACACTGACCCTCCCTGTGAGTTGCAATCCAGCACGGTTGGCCTTGTCCACTCCCTTTCTTGCTGCCTGGCAACAGGGCCTTCGGGCCTGCCAGTCCCTCTGACAGGATCCCCCACTCCCTCCTCATGCCTTCCATGCCATCTGAACCAGGAGGTGCTTCCTGTGCCAAGTCTGCTCCTGTGCTCCTCATGTGGTCACTGATGTGCACTTGTCTTTCACATCACCAGCTGCGTGTGTGGTGTGTGGTGCCCAGTGTGTGGGGCACAGAAGAGGATTTTGACTGAAAAGGAGACTGAGCTTGTGAAGCAGAATGCCCTGCTCAGCTGCCTTGCTACAGAGCCAAGCCTGCAGGAGTGGACTGCAGCCTGCCAGAGGCCAGGGCTTTGGGCTAAGTTGTAGGCCATGTGACTTCCCTGTGCTTTCTGTACAATAAATCCAGGCTGCATTCTGTATCTGCAAACTCATTCTGTAGGTTTTGCTCTGGAAGCAAAGTATACCAAGGCAGGATTTGTCTTTTCTGTGTGGAGCTGATGGTGTGGGGATCATGTCTGGTCCCAAGCAGCATGTTTAGTTGTTTGCTTGAGGACTGGGAAAGAGTAGGGCTGCAGCAAGCAATCGCTTGAGTGGTGCAAGGTCTTGTTGCCATTTAAATTACGTAATGTTATTTTGTGAGGAAACCACATTATAACAATGCTAATAGAAGTCAGAGAAAAGGGAGAAAAAAATACCCATTTTCCTTGTTTTATACCTTTTGCACACACCAACATTTTACATAGTGGGCATTACAATGCAGGTGAAGTTTGTATTCTACAGGTAATTATTTTTAATATGTTTGCAAAAGGCAAGATGCTTTCTTCGAGGTTTATTCACATGTAAAGCAACAGAGTCAAGTCAGTGCAGGCTGAGCTCTGCTATCCTCCTTTAGCCACCTGCCTGGAAATAAGCCAAGGGTCTGGGTTTTATGGAGACACACCCATGAGGCTACAGCCTGATGGTGTGCTTCCCACTGATGCCAGACTCCGGGATGCACAGCATCTCCAGCACCCACCGTCTGCCATGGCCCCACAGCTGTAGCTCCTACTAACTCTGTCCATGGTGCTTTTACCTTTTCTGCTGTGGTTTTAGTCTGAATGTTAGAACCTATGTGGACAAGTCACTGAGTCCTTGTTGGCTCAAATGACCTGCAGTCTCAACACCGTGTGACTTAGACCTCACAGCAACAGGCCACTGTTCTTCCTGCTCCCCAACTGGCATTGGATATGGGGCTGGCACTGAAACCTGGAGCAGATGTGGAATGCCCAAGGGTCAGCCCCTGGAGTACCCCAGTGGGCATGGGACCCATGGACAATGCTCTGCACTGTGATTTTCACACTCCTGGCTGGAGCAGAGGTAACTGGAGGGGCCACTTTCCTGTGACAAGAGCACAGTTATGGGATAAAGTGGTATATGGGACTGACTTTGGTCTCAGAGTCATAAGAAAATGAGGTGGCTAGGAGCCCACCTGCTGATGGGGCAGCCCTAGAGGCATGGTCATCTAGTCCTGATGATTTTTCCAGGGAAGTTGCTCCTATGTGTCGTCATTTGATTTTTAAATATTTTCAACATATACACAAAACCATACAGTAGGGCTCAGGTCGACCCTGGTGGGGGGATGATCACCAGACTCATGTAGGGTACAAGCACAAATTGTCCCTCAGAAAGAGGAGACCCATCACCTTCTCAGATTCTGAGAAAGTTCAGAATATGCATGAATACAAGACACTCAGAACCGAGGTGGCCAGGGTCTCCTGCACTGTGCTCTCAGGTCAGAACCTATCCACCCATAGAGTCCCTGAGAAGGGGCAACAAGAGCTGAGGGCATCCAAGTGCCTACTGTTATTGCTCTGGGAAACTCAAAGGCCAAGCCAGTACTTGGGGCAGGTGGGAGTAGCCCCGTGGGGGCTCTTTTCAGAGGCTCCATCCCTGCCTCCAAACCTCCAGTATGCTCATGGGAAGCAGGGCTAGCTTTGGCCTTCCCAGGGCCAGAAAAGTAGGAGGAACTTAGCTCATACCCAGAGCAAGGTATGCATAAAAACAGGTTCCAATTTTTGGTTGACATGGGTAATTATCTGGCCACCTGTAAAAAGTCATCTGAGTTTATGTTAGCACACCACAGGTGGAAAAAGAAAATAGAAGGAACATAAGTGAGTCTTTTCCAAGCAGAGGGTATATATAGGACAGCTCAGAACATCTGGCCCTGGGAGGCAATTCTTCCTTATGAGGACATCTTGCTTCTTGAGGCTTCTCACTCCAAGAGCTTCGTCATATCTAAACCAGAGTACACCAGCCAAAGTCAACTGACTTGAGCCAGCAACTTGGCAAGGATGGGTGACCTTGGGGAGGCAATTGGTTGGGCTCACCTCCACCTCCTAGGCCGTGCAGGGGAAGTTGGTTTGTCTTCCTAATGCACGTAGGAATGTAATACTTGCAGGCATTTTAAATTGGGACATTTCACTTAAGTCTGGATTTCTATCTTCTCCTGGGAAATGGAGGACCTCAGGAGGGATCATTATCACATGCAGGCCACTGTGGGGGTTTCCGGGACCCCCAGCCTTGGGCATGGTCAAGATGGCGCCTGACACTGAGCCAAAGGCGGCCAGCTGTACAGTAAACAACCAGCGAATTCCAATGATTGGCTAGTTAACGATGTGATTAGAGCATGCCCCCCCCTCGTGTACCCATCCTGTGCCTGCAGCTGTCCGCGTTTATCTCGTGTACTCTCCCCTGATTGACTGAAGTGTATATAAGCCTGGTGGGTGGGAGAGTTAGGGGCAGAAGCTGAGGAAGGGACGGAAGAAGCGGAAGAACCGGCGGCAGCGACGGCGGCGACGGCGGCCGCAGCAGCAGCAGTTGGAGCGGAGCTGGAAGGAGGGAGTACGCGGGAGTGGAAGGAGCTGGGAAAAGGGAAGCTGAGAGTGCGCAGAAGCTAGGGGTAGGAGAAGCGTAGGAAAGAAACTGTGCACAATAAACTTCCAAAGCTTCAGACGTTTGCCGTGTCTCTCTCTGCGGGCAGAGGGGACGCGACAGCTGGTGCCGAAACCCGGGAGGATAAAAGGGACAAGGTAAGATATTTAAAAATTTTTTTTTAACAAGCTAAACCGGTTATAAAGAAGTCAAAAAAGGTAAACAGGTAAAGAAGTCAAAAAAGGTAAACAGGTAAAGGAGAGGCGCCTCGACGTTCGCGGTATAGCGACTATCCGGATACGTGGAATGCGGTCCAGTTAAAGGGTATCAGGATACGCTATCAGCGGTCCTGGGGGCACGCGGAATGCGGTCCAATTAAAATAAAAATAAGGACACACGGAAGGTGGTCCGGTATCGGGATACGCCAGCAGCGGTCCTGACGCGTGGAACGCGGTCTAATTAAAGTGAAAGTAGAAACACGCTTGGAGCGGTCCAATTAGGTAGTACGTGAAAAGCCGCTATAAAAATTTTAATGCGCACTTGATAGTTTTCCCTTCAGTAATCTCGTTGCTCCTGGCAGCTAGGCCACTGTTATTGTAATTACCATAACTAAAGCTATTCAAATTAGTAACAATGGGGTCTGAATGCAGCAACCCCTCGGGGAACTATTGGAGAACAATGGGACGCCATTGAGGAGAAAAAAAAAAAAAAAAAAAGAACAGCTAGGTGAGAAAAGCTGCTTAGTGTGCCACAGGGGGGATCTTCATGAACAGGATCTAATGGTAACGGAAAAGAACCCTTAAAGAGAATAAAGTGAGGAAAGATTGAGTGGTGGTGACCTAGAAAATAATTGCTAAAAAAAGCTAAGAACAAGGGAAAAAAGGGAATTAAGTTTAACATAAAGAACCCCCAAAAGGAATAACAAAGTGGTAGTGAAAACTTAAGAACAAGGGAAAAGGTAGGAGAAACCTAAGCCTAATAAAAAGAGCTTCAGGATTTGTAAAATCTGCCCATATTTGAAGAGCAAATGGAGATACCATCAACCATTAGAATAAACTTTAAAGAGGCAGTTAAGACTATTGGAGACAGGTATGCAGAGCAGTGTTATCTGGAGAACAATGGCTAATTGGGGAAGCTCAGTGGCAAGAAATAGCTGTTGAAACTGCTTGCAGAAACATAGTGGCAAGGTTTCCCGATAGAAATGTTGAGATGTTAATAGGAGAAGGCCAATATGCTTCAATAGATGCACAAAATCAGCAGCAAGGAGATAATGCCCTAACAAAAGATAAGAGATAACTATAGTAAAATCTGTTACACCTTATGCCCCAGGGCTATGTCCAAGATGCAGAAGAGGAAGTCATCAGAATAGTGCCTGTCAGCCTATTAGAGATAGGGAGGATAATTTCCTAGGGTCGAATCCTGAACTTCAAAAAAACGGGAGACAGGGCCCTCCCTGGGGCCTGATATACGGGGTAATTCAACAAGTTCCCCGACGGTGGTATCCTCCCACAGAGAAGGGGAGCACAGGGCCACCTCAGGAAGTGCAGGATTGGACATCTGTGCCACCTCCAGGCTCATATTAACCCCAGACATGGGGGTGCAGATGATTGATACCGACTGGCATGAAAAAATCCCACAGAACAGTGTAGGACTATTACTAGGTAGAGGTTCTTCAACACTAAAAGGACTTATAGTACACCCAGGGGTTATTGATCCTGATTTCACTGGACAAATAAAAGCCTTGGTCTCTTCACCAAAAGGAATCACGGTCATCTCTCCAGGGGATCGCATTGCACAAATACTTATATTGCCCAGTCAACATTCTTTGTGGCCCAGTAAAAATACAAATAAAAGACAAGGAGGTTTTGGATCAACAGGAACCACTTTAATAAACCTTACTTTGGATATGGGACAGAGGCCCCTCCTAAAATTAAAAGTGGGAAATATGGAATTTACAGGTTTATTAGATACAGGAGCAGACAAAAGTATTATCAGTACAATGGTCTGGCCAAAGCACTGGCCATTGATCACAGCAGCTCAGAGCTTGAGAGGCTTAGGAGTAGCAGAGCGCCCCAATCAAAGTGCTTCCTCATTGTCATGGAAAGATACAGAGGGACACACAGGGATATTTCAACCATATGTCTGTAATGTTCCTATTAGCCTATGGGGACGAGATGTCCTGCAGCAAATGGATATGAAACTCACCACTGACCAGATTTACCAGGGGACTCCTGTAAGAAATATGTTACAAAATATGGATTATGATGATAAAAAAGGATTAGGAAGACATAGCCAAGGATCTACCCAACCACTGCCTTTACTTCCACCAAAAAATGATTCTCATGGGTTGGGTTTTTCCTAGGGACCACTGATAAACCATCAATCCCTATAATATGGAAAGATGATAAGCCTCGCTGGATTCCACAGTGGCCCCTAACAAAAGAAAAGCTAGAGGCAGCTCATAAGTTAGTACAAGAGCAGGTACAAACAGGTCATTTACAACATTCTACCTCTCCTTGGAATACTCCAATATTCTTAACAAAGAAAAAAATCAGGAAAATGGAGGTTATTACATGATTTAAGAGCCATAAACGAACAAATGTACCCTATGGGACCCGTCCAATGTGGACTCCCTCTTGTTACTGCACTACCAAAAAATTGGCCTACTATTATTCTGGATTTAAAAGATTGCTTTTCTCTATACCCTTACACAAAAATGATTGTTGGAGATTTGCTTTTACTTTGCCCTCTCTTAATCACACTCAGCCTGACCAGAGATTGGAATGGACCGTGTTGCCTCAAGGTATGGCTAACAGTCCTACTATATGTCAAATATACGTAGATAAAGCGTTAACAACTACTAGACAAAAGTTTAAGAGATTGTTGATTTATCACTATATGGACAACATACTTATTTGCCATCCAGAAAAAGAAGTTTTGTTAGAAGCATTACAATTTATAACTCAAGCATTAGAAAAAAGAGGACTAACGATAGCCCCTGAAAAATTACAATTAGAGGAGATCCAAGAATATCTGGGTACAAGGCTCACTGCTACCACAGTCAGACCAATAAGGTTGACCATCAGGACAGATGAATTGAGTACCTTGAACGATTTTCAGAAACTCTTAGGTGATATTAACTGGATCAGATCCTATTTAAAATTATCCACAGGGGAATTAAAACCTTTATTCGATATATTAAAAGGTAATCCTGACTTGAATTCCCCTAGGAAACTTACTCCCGAAGCACGGATATCCTTACAGCTAGTAGAGAATAGACTTCAGCAGTGTTACGCTGATCGTTGTGATCCTACTCAACCATTAAGTTTAATCATAATCTCAGAGAAACATACCCCTTTTGGCATAGTTTGGCAAGGAGGACATCTGCAAAGTATAAATTTCCCTAGCTCTCTGGCTAAAACATTGCAATCATATCCCCAAGCTATTGCTCAGGTAATATTCAAGGGAATAGAATCTTGCATTACTGTTTTTGGAATCCATCCGTCTATTATTATAACTCCTTATTCCACTCAGCAAATTAAATGGCTAATTAATAATGATGACGATTGGTCAGTATTATATTGTTCCACTTCAGCCCAGTTTGATAACCATTACCCCCAACATCCCTGGATTCAATTCTGTAAAAATACTCCCATAGTTTTTCCAAAAGTGACTAGTGTCCAGCCTCTTAAAGACTGTGTAACCATTTTTACTGATGGCTCCAAAAATAGAGTAGGTGCAGTAATTATCAGTAAACAACTTCACACCATAATAGTTCCGCCCAACTCCGCACAGGTTACTGAACTTGCAGCTGTAATATTAGCCTTTAAATTAGCAGATAATCAGCCATTCAATCTCCTGTCTGATAGCTCATATGTCGTCAACGCTTTACAGGTTTTTGAAACGGTACCCCATATTTCTTCTATGTCCACTGTAGCTTCTTATTTTACTACGCTACAAAACCTTATCCTACAGCGTAAACATCTATTCTATGTAGGACATATTGGAGCTCATTCTAATTTACCAGGACCTTTGGCCAATGCTAATGACTTGGTAGATATGGCCACTAAATCAATTTTTGTCTTTTCCATAGAGGAACAGGCAAAGCTCTTTCATGAAAAATTTCACGTAAATTCCACTACTTTGAGCAGAAAATTTCCTATATCTAAATGTATGGCTCGACAAATAGTAAAAAATTGTCAACATTGTGCTCCTTTAATCCCAGTACAGTCCTTTGGAATTAACCCCAGGGGACTGCTGCCTGGCCATATTTGGCAGATGGATGTAACCCATATTCCTGAATTTGGTACTGTTAAGTATGTACATGTGTCAGTAGACACTGCTTCAGGGGTCATTATGGCTTCCGCTCATTCTGGAGAAAAGGTAAAAGACGTCATTCAACATTGCCTACAAGCATTTGCTGGCTGGGGCATACCTAAAGTTATTAAAACAGATAATGGTCCTGCTTATACTTCCAAAAGCTTTCGGTTGTTTTTACAAACATTTAACATCCAATCAGTCACTGGCATCCCCTATAATCCTCAGGGACAGGGTATTATGGAAAGAGCACATCTTACTTTAAAAAATTGTCTAAATAAACAAAAAGGGGGAATAGGAGCCTCCTACAAGTCTCCTAAAGATAAACTTAATTTAGTTCTTTTCATTCTAAATTTCTTAACTCTGGATAGGAACGGCCATTCTGCAGCTGATCGACATTATAATCCCCATGATACTCCTCAAGTATGGGCAAAATGGAAAGATATCCTGACAGGTTGTTGGAAAGGACCGGATCCAGTCCTTCGTTGGATCCGAGGGTCTGTTTGTATTTTCCCACAGGATCAACAGACTCCAGTCTGGATTCCAGAAAGGCTGGTCAGAGTTTTACAACATGCAAGTGATGCTGTTCCTCCTCGCGGTGACGAGCCTGAGCCTTCCTCCAATAACAGAAACTCAGATGGAAAGGCAAACCCGGAACCTGTGGGCCATTGTTAGCCTGGCCATATTTTTCAGTTCTGACTAACATATTTTTTATCCTTCCTTTTCTTGTTCTTCACCAATTTCTCTGCAAGTCTGTCAATTCAACTGATGATTTTTCAGGTCGTGCTGCTTTTGGTGACAAGGATATTTCTAGCCTTTCTTTGCTTTAACAGGAGGAATTTCCGTACCTTGCCGTTGGAATCATACTATCAGACCCAGAGTAGAGCAACTCGTTCTGCTGACCCTAGCTGTAATATTGCTTTTCCTCCTATGTCAGCTTGTGTATTTCCTCCCTTTTATGTTTCTGCCAACTAACATTTCTAATAATACCTCCTAACTGTTCACTAACTGTGTCCTATCTCTCACAAATACTGGAATGGTTCTTTTGCCACCTGTGCAATTTGCACATTTCTGTCTTCCTACCAGTC